>CABHPQ010173368.1:5291-37621 GCA_902168405.1 Peromyscus aztecus
CTCATGGAAGTCAGTTCTCTCCTTCAGCCACGTGGGCTCTAGGAACTGAATTCAGGACCTTAGATTTGTTGGCAGCCATCTTGCTGATCCATGGTATTTGCATTTGAAGCTGACCTATGCCCTAAAAGTTAGATTTAAAGATTATATTCTTATGCACACACCACTGTTTTGTATTTAAACAAATCAGTTTTTAAAGTATCACCTATAATAATAGAAGTGAAAAAACACCCCTCGAGGTCTTGTAAGAGATTTCACTTAGTTCAAGTCATGCCATTTACCTTTAAAAAGTCAAGTCTCAAACAACTAGAAAAACGGATACAAGCCAAGGCTGGATTCCTGACCCTATAGGTAATTTTTAATCCCAAGACACGAAATTATAGATCTCACGCTGCTTTTCTAGATTTTGTAACAAGAGAAGAATTAGCCCTGTCTCTGTGGTACCTGGCATTGGAGTTAAACCCACAAATTTATTTTCAGCTGATCGTCTTTCACCTGGCCATTTTCAAGGAAGCATTCATCAAGGTAAATATTCCAGTTTTGTCCTGTTTTTTTCTTCTTCAAGATTGATTTACTTTTTACTTATGGAGATATGTGTTTCTTTGCCTGTGCATGCAGGGTCTGAGGAGGCTAGAGGAGACTACTGGATGCCCTGGAGTTGGAGTTATAGGCAGGTGTGAGCCTGACTGATGTGGGTGTCGGTAACTGAGTCCGGCTCTTCTGGAAGAACAACATGTGTTCTTAACTGATGAGCCATATATCCAGCCCCCCAACCCCCATTCCAACTTCATTTTTATGTTTTGTTTCTACATTGATTCCTCGCTCCTCTTTGGAGAATTACAAAGCCAGTCACTATTTACAATACCAGATACACTGGAAATCTTTTTGTACACAAACATAATACTGAGAAAAAGGCTTTAATTTGCACTTCTGTTAAAGTGTTGGAAAGTTCTGGGACCAATCATAGTTTGGTGTGTATGCTATCAATAACCCTGACAGGTTTTAGTCCTGAGAGCTTGTCAGGTGGATCTGTCTCTACTTTACAAAAGACATGGGGCCAGTCTCATACCTGTCTGAAAGAACCCCTCCAGGGTAGAACTTGGGCCTAGGGGTTTGTCTCTAACACCCCAAAGTCACAGCTACCTTGGTTCTAAGCACAGGTTGGAAACTACCATCCAGCTCACACCTTTAACCCAAGCTCCCCATGCCCTGGGTCAAGTTTATTCCTAGGACCCCATCCGGCTAGCAACAGAGATTTTATTGCCTGTGTGCCAGTTACAAGCCACTCGTTTCCAGAACTTTTAAACAAAGATATTTAACATTTACAAAAAAGTGAAGGTTGGGAAACTGCATTTTGGAAAGATCTTTCCCTATACCTACTCAAGTTGTCAAAAACACAATAGTAGAAAAAAATGAAAGTTGAAATCATTCACCCTCAAAAATGGAAACATTTCTGAAAGATTATCTCATAACTTGAAGGAAGTGTTGAAGTTAGAAGTACAGTTATTGGAATTGCTATGATAAGGTCCCCCCCCCCCCCCCCTCCTTCCTTCTCATCTGGGCAGAAATACTGACAAGAGAAAACTTCTCCAGTCAACAGGAATCTTGAACAGCCATTGAAAGCAGGTAATATGAATTTGCATATATGGTTTTTTCAGTTGAGTACAAGGAATATGGAATTTTTGATGGTGTTATGTTTCTGAGATTCACATACACGAACAAAACTTCTCTCTCCCCACATAAAAGAACATTAAATGGTTGTTTAAAATGTATACTTGCTAAGGAGTCATCTTTTTTGTTTTGTTTTGTTGTTTTTCGAGACAGGGTTTCTCTGTGCAGCTTTGCGCCTTTTTCCTGGAACTCATTCTGTAGCCCAGGCTGCCCTCGAACTCACAGAGACCCACCTGCCTCTGCCTCCCAAGTGCTGGGATTAAAGGTGTGCGCCATCACCGTCCGGCAGGAGTCATCTTAAGAATTGCTAAAATTGGGAGCTGAGGTGTTGGCTTGGTGGTTAAGCGGGCTTGGTGGTTAAGCGCGCTTGGTGCTCTTGCCGAGGACCTGAGTTCAATTCCCTGCCCTTACACCAGGTAGCTCATAACCATTTGCAATTCCAATTCCAGGGGGATCTAATGCCTTCTCCTAACCTCCTTGAACACCAGGCGTTCACATGGTGCACATATATACATACACGCCAAACACTCATTCACACAAAAAATAATAAAATAAATAAATTAAATACTGACTCAATCTGAGATGAGAGATTTTAACTCTTACCTCACCTAGTTTTTTTTAAAAAGATTTATTTATTTATTATGTATACAGAAGAGGGTGCCAGATCGCATTACAGATGGTTGTGAGCCACCATGTGGGTGCTGGGAATTGAACTCAGGACCTCTGGAAGAGTAGTCAGTGTTCTTAACCTCTGAGACATCTCTCCAGCCCCTCCCCCCTCTTGTTTTTTTTAAACAAGCTATCAATAAGAATTTCCAGAACTCGCAATGCTGTTAATACCATTCCGCGGCAACTTTTCCTCCTTCCTTTATCCATGGGACTGCTTCATGCTGATTGCTCCATGTAAGCAGATGGTCATCACGGTGGTGGGAGCCGTTCATGTTTATCCCTCTCTCGCGAGCATGAAAGCCTCACAGCCACTAGGTGGCAGTGTGTACTCGGGTCAGACTGCGCTCCGCAGGGACGGACCCCACTTGGTTGCCCAGCATCCTTTACAGCTGTGGTGAGTGATCTTTATTTAAACCTTCTGCGCCTGCACTCCAAAATCATCTTGTAAACCTGTGCAATACCTTACAAGCGTGACAGATTATTTATAAAATTATTCAATAAGTTTAGATGAGTGAAGGGATACTGAGATCTTTTTAAAGGTACAACACTTGAAAAAGCCTCTAATGGAATGCGAATTATATCCGTAGGGCTCTGACAACCACGGTCATTCCTTAAAAACGTCTCAAAACAAGGGTCCACAAGATGGGTAGGCAGCTGAAGGCGCTTGTTGGGAAAGCCCGTCAACCGTGGTTCAGTTCTGGAGCCAGATAAAGGTGAAGAGAGAAGGAACGCCACGACTTCCACGCATGCGCCATGGCACATGAGTGTTTCATCATTTTTCTACACACACACACACACACACACACACTGAATGATTTTGAAAAAACAAGAAATTCAAAGTAATTTAATCTTTTCTACTTGAATACTCCCTTTTCTCTTTAAAAATTTCTCTTCCATTCTATTCCCCGCCCCCCCAACCCCGAACCCCCCCCCCAAAAAAAATCATATGCCAATATAAGACATTTTTTTGTTTTGAAGTCCATGCTTTCTATACTGTTCTTCTCTGACCCAGCAGAATATGGACAAATGGAACGGAATGTTTTATATTTCTTGTGACCCGAAGACGCTGCCTCAGCCGCTTTCCTTCTGGTGGAATAGTTCGCCTGACATCCTGAACGCGGTGTGCCTTTCATAAACGATCATAGGAAAAAGTGCAATTAGGTGGGAATGCATCACGGGATGCTACATATTAGGGAGTTGGGGGTTTTGATTGTCCCTTTTGGGGAGCCCTGGGCCTTTCTTCTCCAGTCCATGACCACAGTGAGACTCTGAATGAGGAAAAAAAAATCTGCCTTTCTTTGTTAAGTAGAAGCACTCTTGTGGAAGAGAGAATGGAGATACAGTATAAGGAATCATTTTAACATGACACAGGTAGACTACTTTTAGAAAAAAATATGTATTTAAGTTCAAGATTTAGACATCGGTTTCCTTAGTCGGGGTTGAGGTAGCTTTGGTAATGCCTGGAGACAGTTTGGGTCCTGACAGCTGGGGGCCGGGAGCGGGCATCTGGCAGGCAGGGGACAGGGATCTGCTGGACTGCTCTGTTCCTAAACCAACACAGCTGAGCTCCTGAAGCCCGCCCAGTGAGTGAGCGCTCAGTAAATGTTTGTCGAAAGAAAAGAAAAACAAAAGGAGGCAAGGGAATCACACAACTGGCTGCGGGGAGAGAGACCGGAAGAGTGCCAGACTCTGGGGATCGAATTTGCCCAAGGCTCGGAACAGCAGTTCCATGGTTAAGGCGGTGAGTTCGATCCCCAGCCCCCCTCCAAACAGACAAACAAACAGATACACTCACACACACACATACACACACACACACACACACACACACACACACACACACACGCACATACAGAGAGAGAGAGAGAGAGAGAGAGAGAGAGAGAGAGAGAGAAACCCCTGAACTCTTCAGAGTGTTTTCCCTGGTTTTGGAATTCATTACATTTTCCCAACCAAAAGGAGAAATTCTAGGACTGAAGCTAAAAATTTATAAATTTTTTGCAGTATACATGTGTTTTTTTATTAATTTGAAAAATAAGACAAAAATGGCTCATAATTATAGCATTTAAATGGTATGCACAGAGAAGAATAAGCAAAAGCCTGTCTTATCGAATCCCACTTTGCCTAGAGAATGTTAGTTTAATAGCATTTTATTTTTCCAAAGTTTGTATGATGGTCCCACTTATTTAATTTATATAACATTAATAATAATATAAACATAAAAATTAATGCAGACTACACAGTCACCTACCCAAGAATTGTGGGGGTGTTGTTCTCTTTGTGTGTTTTTAGATCAGGTCTTACTGTGTCACCAGGACTGGGCCCAGAACTCACTGTGTAGCTCTGACTGAACTCAAATTTATGGTGATTCTCGGGATTAAAGATGTGAACCGGGCTGGAGAGATGGCTCAGAGGTTAAGAGCACCGACTGTTCTTCCAAAGGTCCTGAGTTCAATTCCCAGCACCCACATGGTGACTCAAAACCATCTGTAATGAGATCTGGCACCCACTTCTGTATACATAATAAATAAATAAATCTTAAAGAAAAAATAAAGTAAAGGTGTGAACCACCTATTCAGCTAAGAGATTCTTTCCTAGTATTGAAAGCCCACAATCCTAGCACTCTGGAGGCTGAGGCAGAAAGATTGCAAGTTCGAAACCAACCTGGGCTACATAGACTCTTGTGTATTAAAAAACATGTTCTGGAGATGTAGCTCAGTGGTAGAGAGCACTTGCCAAACTCAAATAAGGCCTTGGCTTCAACCTATAGCACTGAAGGAAAAAGAAAAACAACAACAACAACAACAATAATAATAAAAGAAAAACAAAAGCAAAAAACTCCCCACAAAACTAGGTGTTCCAGTAAGTATGTATGTGTACATAGACACATTACATGTGCACTCTCAGTCACAAAAGGTCTCCATTGGGCTATATATTTTTCTAGACTTTAGAACCAACTCTTAGAGAGTTTTGGCAACTGCCAAATTAGAGGGAACACAGGCTTACATGAGACTACCTGCTCTTTGAGACCAGTTGGAAGTTTGGGAGCAGAAGCATGGGTCCCCAAACACCCTCATGTTCAGAAATACACTATAGGGATTCCAGAACTCAGTCTGTAGATGCATAATTATGTTTATCGCAGGCCAAGGCAACAGATTAAAGTCAGACCAGGGAAAAATGCACTGGGTAGAATCCAGGAAAAAACAAAACAAAACAAAACTCTAAGCCAACTTGGAGTCTAGACATGTTGCTTTCTCAGCACCCGGTTACAACAAATCATGTGGGCTGTTGCCAAGTAGCGATGCTCACCTGAGCCTGGAAGTTCTGAGTTCTAAGCCGGCTCCATCATGTAGATTCACTTGACTACCTACATGCCTAATCTCAGCCACCAGTGACCACCTAGTCAAAGTGATGTTGTGTATGATCAAAGCCCTCACCCTGATGCACATTACTGATTTTCCTGGTGTGGTCATCCCTACCCTAAATAACACTGGTACAACCAGCTCCACCCCACTGCTAGACTGTCAATATTCCCCAGTCCTCACCTAAACAAAGATATTCTTTTCTTCTGTGGTATTCCAGGGCTTAGTCACAAATGCCCAGAAGCTGAGGCCAAAGCCGGACTTATTTTGAGGTGAGGTTAAATTCTTTCCTGAGTAGAGATGCTTCAGCATAGGGGCACCCATCCGGAAATGTACCGTACAATGAATTTTGCAAAATGCATCTATCTGTGTGACCACAATCATAATCAAGATGTTTCCATCCCCTCGAAACCTTTTCTCCTGGAGCTTGCAGTCAGTTCTTTCCTGCCCATTTTGATTTTTTTTTCTGTATTAGAATTCAGTACCTGTATGGAACCACACAACTTGGGGTACATGGTATCTGTGGTGGTATTGTGTTCCCCAAAATATTGTGTACCTTAATAAACTTATCTGGGGTCAGAGACAGAACAGCCACAATATTAAACATAGAGGTTAGGCAGTGGTAGCATACGCCTTTAATCCTAGCATTCCAGAGACAGAAATCCCTCTGGATCTCTGTGAGTTCAAGGCCACATTGGAAATGGCCAGGCGTGGTGACCCACACCTTTAATCCCAGGGAGTGGTGTTAGAAAGGAGAAAGGTATATAAGGTGTGAGGACCAGAAACTAGAGGCATTTGCCCTAGAGAGGCATTTGCCCTGGAGAGGCATTTGCCCTGGAGAGGCATTTGGCCTGGAGAGGCATTTGGCCTGGTTAAGCATTCAGGCTTCTAGCAGCAGTTCAGCTGAGACTCATTCGGATAAGAGGACATAGAGGCTTCCAGTCTGAGGAAGCAAGACCAGCTGAGGATCCAGCGAGGTGAGATAGCTGTGGCTTATTCTGTCTCTCTGACCTTCCAGTGTTCACCCCAATACCCGGCTCAGGTTTGATTTTTATTAATAAGAACTTTTAAGATTCTTGCTACAGGTATCTTTCACTCTGCAGGGTTCTGAGGTCTTGTCGTGGCGTGGTGTGTCAGTGGTCGGTGTCATGATGTATGGTACCCTGTGTCTGTGACACATTTGTCTGTGTTGGACACTGAGGCTGTTTCCAGCTTTGGGTTATTTTGGGCAAAGCTTTGATAAACATTCATGTAGAGGTCTTTGGAGAGACAAGTATTTCAATTTATCTTGGATAAACAGGTAGGGATGGGATTGTTGCATTGGGTGGTAAGCATATGCCACCAGTCTAGATCCTGGTTCAGTATGAGACCCTGTCTCAATGGAATAACGTGGAGAGTGATGGAGGACATCCTGTGTGCACACACGTGTGGATTGCATATATCACACACACTCATACATATAATATCCCCAAATAATGAAATAAACAAACAAAAGTTCCTTTTAAAAGTAACAGCCACTTTTTTCCTTTTTCCTACCCTCTCTCCCAAAATAACTCTGCTAAAAAGAAGCTTGAAGACATTAAAATTTATTATTGTGTGTGGACACACATGCTAATCACTACGTGTGTGTGTGGAGGTCAGAGGACAACCTTGTGGAGTTAGTTCTCCCCTTACACCTTTTGTGGGTTGTGGGGTTGAACTCGGGCTGTGCAATCACCTCACCCACTGAGTCATTTGACTGATCCCAAAAGAAATTCTTATTAAAGATGATTGTGATGACTAACAGCGAATGTACAGGGAAGAACAGGTGGGTTGGCAGGAAAATGAGGATTGTGCTTCGGGTATAAAGAAAAGTCAGACAAAGAGACTATGTTCCAAAAGCAGAGACTAATATAGTCTGTTTTCCTGTAATCTTATTTTCAAAGCGTATTTTATACATTTCCACTCTAATAGTATTCCATGTGTTAAGGAGAAAGCCAATAGTTTTAACATTTGACATCTAAGATCCTAGAAGTAAGCTTCATTTTTTTTTTCCATCTCCTCTTATCCCCGAGCTGAAGCAGTCCGAATCTGTGTCCCATGCTTCAGGCTTGCACTTGTCCATACTCCACTCCTGTGCCCCCAGAGCTCTGCCTAGAGGCTGGAGATAGTCATCCCACCCTATTAGAGGTTAGCGGGGCCAAGTGAGGAGGGGTCATGGCAAAGAATAGCCCAGGCATCACTCACGTCAGCCATAGAAAGAGAACAACTCACGGGTAAGAAGAGTCAAGTGATATTGATCCCTGGCTCCCCCAGGGTTGAATTCAGAACATGTTCTGCCGTCTCCTGGGTGCCAAGACTTGACAGAAAGGGCAAAGGACAGCTGCAACAATGTGGGGCGGGCGGGCGAACTCGCCATTCATTGTTCATGTGGGAATGGAGTGCTCAGAACTGAGGAGACCTTGACAAGGCTCCCTGCCGGCAGCTGACTCCTGCTTCTTATCAGAAACCCAATGCCTGCTCTTGTCTCTGTCTTCACCGCTGGGACCGAACACAGTGAGGAGACCACACTGGTATCATCGAGGAGGAATTCTGTGTGAAGAGCACTTTCACCCGTGATGAGGAGGAAATGAGAGAGTGGAAAGATAAGGCTCCAAAGGAAAGCATAAAATCAAAAGTCAGGGGTATGTGTGTGTGGAAACACCAGAAAATACACCCAAAACAAAAGGAACAGGTGAAGAAGTAGCCTTTGGGTCGGTAGGAAAAACTCATTTAGTTAGTTAATTTTGATCAAAGCAATGTGAAGACTATTAGAAAAACAAAAAGACATACTTTGAGAAGATAAGTTATAATGAGAAATTGGATGTGAGCCATATATATGGATATGAGTCATATATATACATATACATTTATATATATATTATATACATATAAATATATATATTGTTAGGAGGTTGGTCACACAGTTTATGGCATATTCACACAATGGAATATCGTATTTAAAAGGAATTAGCCATAGAAATATTGACATGGGGGTGCTGGAGAGATGGCTCAGAGGTTAAGAGCACTGGCTACTCATCCAGAGGAACTGAGTTCAATTCCCAGCACCCACATGGCAGGCCACAACTGTCTGTAACTCCAATTCCAGGGGATCTGACACCTTCACACCAATGCACATAATATTAACTTAAATAAATTATTAAAAAAAGAAATATTGACATGGATATCTATGTTCATTTAGAGCCAAATAAAATTATAAAATACTTTAAGACTATCATTTTATTTTAAAATTATATCTTTGTAAGCATATGGAAAAAATATCTGGAAAATGAAACGCCAAGTGTCCTGGAGGAAGAGAGAAAAAAGGAGGCATAAGTACTGTGGAAAGGGGTTCCAGCTACACTGAAGAATTTTGTGTTATTCGAAACATCTGTAAGACTTGTATGGTTTCTGCTACACATTAGGAAAAAAGTCAACACCAAGTCTGGAAATAAGTTGCATTGCAAAGAAGAAACATTATAAACACTAAAGTGGAAAAATGTATAATTTACAAAAAAAAATTTTGAGAGTGAAGTAATTCACACCTAGGTGGTCATAATCTAGGCCTCTGATCCCAAAGTAAAAGTTTCAGTTCATTTAAAGAGCATTTGGACTGGGATGTAGCTCGGACGGTGGCATGCTTGCCTGGCATGCTTGCCTGGCATGCAGGAAGACCTGGGTTTGATTCTTGACATAAACCAGGGGTGCTGTACTCACCTGTCATACCAGGTGGGTGGTGGAGGCAGGAGGATCAGAAATTCAAGGTCGTCTTTGTCTACATATGGAATTCAAGGCTAGTATGGGAAATATAAGACCCTGTCTCAAAAAAAAGTTCAATAGTCTTAAAATGACATAAGCAATAGACTTTTTAAAGGAGGTAATTATGGTTATAAATGTGTGGTTATACACATATCATACTTCATGAGGGGTAAAATGGATTAATAACCCACAATAACATAATTTACCAGTTGATATAGTTGGTAATGGTGGTTTTCTTTCTTTCTTCCTTCCTTCCTTCCTTCCTTCCTTTCTTTCTTTCTTTCTTTCTTAGACAGAATTTCTCCATGTAGTTTTGGTGCCTGTCCTGGATCTCGCTCTGTAGACCAGACTGGCCTCGAACTCACAGAGCTCCACCTGGCTCTGCCTCCCGAGTGCTGGGACTAAAGGCGTGCGCCGCCACCACCTCCTGGCTGGTGGTTTTCTTATGAATAACTCCTATTAGTCCCTTCACCTCTTTGCTATATATTGTAAAGCACACAAAGCAACACTAATTGCCTTATTTAAAGACAGTTGTTCCCACAAGAACATCACAAAGCATTTAGAGGGAAGGGCATTGCGGCTGGAGAAAAGGCGAATCAGCTAGAAGCCCTGGCTGTTCTCCCAGAGGACCAGCGTCTGACTCCCAGCACCCACTAGTTTACAACTTACTGTGTCCCAAGGCATCTGACATCCTCTTCTGGCTTCAGAGGGCATGAGGCACACACAGATACATGCAGACAAAACACTCATACACAGGAAATAAATAAACATCTCTTAAAAGAGGAAAGAGAACAGGAACTTTATAAATAGAAAAACATTAACAGAACATTTTTTTTGACTTTATTTATTTTTTAAATTACACTCATGATAATCATTAATTACACTCATGATATTAATCACATTTGTGGTATTCTTAGATTACATTCAGTATTCATTCAATTATATATATAATATATATATATTTTAATTTTAAATGCTGAATGTCATTTATTTAAGGTGGGAGGAGGTCTTAAATATAGGCTTACAGCACAATGGGAGGACCCCGGAGGGCAGAAGTTCGCTACTGATGTTTTACAATCTTGTTTCTAATCTTAACAGAACATTTTAAATCACATCTTTAATAAATAATCTTCGGGCCAGGCAGTGGTGGCGCACGACTTTAATCTCTGTGAGTCAGCCTGGTCTACAGAGTGAGTTCCAGGACAGGCACCAAAACCACACAGAGAAACCTTGTCTCAAAAAACAAAGAACAAACAAAACAAAACAAAAAGTAAATAACCTACAGCAGCTAAGGGGACTACACAGGTAGGTCCTTCTAGATGGAGTAATTTGTTGTAGCTTAAAAAAAAAATGAGTCTAGCATGCCATCTAGTCTAATTTGAAGTCTGTTTTGTGAAAAGCAGAATGATAATTTCCCCTAGGAGTTTGGATAATTTTCCACATATGATTTAGGAGAGTCTCCCATGTAAAATCAGACAGAGGAGCTGTCTGGTGCATTATAAAATCTTAGCTACAGCCATACACAGAAGAAGCTCAGAACTCCGTGGTGTACAAAATGACACCGAAACTGTGTTCCAATGAATGTGCTTGTTGCCCTCAGGTTGGATGGGGTTCAGTTTAATAGGATTTCGTCAATAATCCGCGCACACAGAGCCAGGGCCTTGCCCGAAATTAACACAAGTATAAAATGTGGTGCATGCCTTTAATCCCAGCCCTGAGGAGGCAGAGGCAGGTGGATCTCTGTGAGTTCGGGGCTAGCCTGGTCTACAGAGTGAGTTCCAGGACAGGCTTCAAAGCTACACAAAGAAACCTTGTCTCGAAAAAAAAAAAAAAATGCAAGCTAACATGTTTTTCCAAGAAGCTTACTTTTGAGGTACAAAAACATATTCGCTGCTTCTTGGTTACAGGCTCAAAAGGCCCTAGATTTCCAGCCACTTTCTTTAATCAAGAGAGAGACTTGATGGAGCACCACATCCTGGAATAGAAACCCCGAGAACTCAAACCCAGGAGTTCTCACATTAGAACACATGCTTGGGAATTCCCTTCTAAGAAGTCATAATCCGCAGTCTTTCACTTGTGTTCTGTCTGCTTACCATCCCCGTGGTGTCAAATACCCTTTTCTTTTTGAGGATAGTCAGCTAAAAATAACACAACACACTCACGTGCTCACAAACCCAGCTGATGTCGAAATCTTGGGGTTCACAGTGTGATCAAATATCCCATAACATGTGCACATGAGTGCAGGTGCCTGAGGAAGCCAGAAGGGAATCTGATCCCCTGGAACTCCAGTTGTGAGCCATTTGATATGGGTGCTGGGAACTGAACTCAAGTCCTCAAAATGATTCATATATGCTTTTTAACCAGTGAGGCATCTCTTCAGCTCCACAAATTACTTTAATTACAGTTTTACACACTGGATCCATCTCACAGCCCTGTCTTTGGGATATGTGCCTCTGTGTGCAGGAGGCCTGTAAACTCTCCTGGATAAAGCCTGAGATAAAAAGTTCTTTTTGCCAAATCTGCTTGAAAAGTATGGTATCAAAGGTTAGCTTTGGCCAGGCATGTTGGTGCGCACCTTTATTCCCAGCACTTGAGAGGCAGAGGCAGGCAGATCTCTGTGAGTTTGGGGCCAGCCTGGTCTACAGAGCGAGTTCCAGGATAGCCAGGGCTATTCCACAGAGAAATCCTGTCTCTAAAAATAAATAAATAAAAATAAAAGAGGTTACCAACACTGTCATAATTTTACCAAATATTAGCATTAAGTTTCTCTAGAAGGATTATGGCCCTTTGGTGCTAGAGAAAGCATGCAGCATGGGAAAGAATTGCAGGGAGAGAAACAGAACGGCAGTGGGGACAGCAAAAGGGTCACCTTGAGCACTTCAGCGTCAACGGGCAGGGCTTGCAGTCAACCTCTACCAAATGCTGTGGAGGCAGCGCCTGTGAGGACAGCGTGAATTAACGCACAAAAGGCGTCTGAAGTGTAGTGAGCAATCCGTAACTGCTGGCTGCTATGACAGCTGAGACCTTCAGATGCTGGCTATGACCTACGGAGTGAGTAAATAATAAACCCCAAACAGGCGCTAGCTATGTTTGAAGTTCCTTTTAGAATCGAAATCCATCTGGCCTCACACACATTTCTTTTGACTTTACTTGTGATATAAGCCTCCCAAAAGTATAGCGTATGTGTGTGTGTGTGTGTGTGTGTGTGTGTGTGTGTGTGTGTATGGGTATACACACATATTCCCACATATATCTATAGATTTATAGATATGACTCATGTTTAGGTCTGTAGGCAACCCCGTAGAGCATTTTTTGATTAATGGTTGTTGTAAGAAGACCCAGCTCACTGTTCTGAGTTCTATAAAAATGTGGACTGAGCAAGCCATGAGAAGCAAGCCAGTAAGTAGTGCTCCTTCACGGTCTCTGCATCAGATGATTCTTCCAGGTTCCGTCCTTGAGTTCCTGTCCTGACTTTCCCTGGATGGTGGGCTACAAGCTGTAAGATGAAATAAAGCCTTTCCTCCCCATGTGTTTTTGGCCAGAGTATTTGAAATTACAGCAATAGAAACTCTAATAAGACTCCTGCTCAGGTCTCAACTTCTTCCAAGTTACTGTCTAGTTTAGTGAGAATGTACTGATGACATCACTTCCTCTTGGAAGTGCCTGTCTCCTCATTCTTTGTTCCAGACCACTTTTCTGGAATCTTCTCCAGTCCACTCGGTGACCACAGTGACATTATTATACTTAATGGATAATTAGAGGTTTTAAAGGGGGACAATGCCTAGAAAATGCTCAGCACAGTGCTGAGAACGCATTCAACTCCCAGCAATGTGAGTTGTTGATCCCCTCCCCTTCTAGGTAAAGGGACTCTTGGGAGGTACTTACAAAAATAGATTACCTCTTCGATAAAGTCTGAGATCAACTGTGATGCTGCCCAAATCCCCACAGCTTGGGACCTGCCTGTTCTATGTAGTCCAGTGACCTCTCTGCTTTCTCTCTGTTTGATTCCTAGAGCGCTCCGGTCGCCCTGTCTCTCTTCACTCTGTTTCCCCACATGTAGCCGTGGCCAGTGCTCCGAACTTGGGAGTCCGTTTTCTTTCATCTGCCTGGCAAATTCCCAAAGCTAGAGGAGCCCCGTTGTTCACCTTCATCCCGGCTTTTCAGTCCTGCCGCCCAGAGGCTCAGCCCGGCAGAGTTATTGATTTATCAATATAATGCGTTTATTAATTATAAAGTGTATGCAATGCATTTTGATCATAGTCATCGCCCGTTCCTCATCCTAACTCCTCTCAGGTGTGCCCCAACTCCCACCTTCCCGACTTCATGTCCTCATTAGTTCTTTTAATAACCCACCGAATCCAATTTCTGCTGCCCGTACATTCCTTGATGTGGGGCCATCCACCGGAACACGGTCAGCTCACCAAGGGCTACATCCTTAAAGAAAACTGACCCTCCGTCTCCCAGGAGTCATCAACTGTCCGCAGCTCCTCAGTTAGGGGTGGAGGCTGGTGAGGCCCCTGCCTTCCATCTTTCCATGCTGGAGTACTGACAGGCTTGAGCGTGAGCAGGTAACCACAGCTGCTATGGGTTTAAGCGTGCAACAGTCCTGCCATGTCCTACCTGACCTCTGGCTCTTACATTCTTTCCGCCTCATGTTCTGCGGTGGACCCGAGCCTTGTGGGGCCCGTGATACGGATGCCCCATTTGTGGGACGTAGTCTCTGAACTTGGACCAGTTGTGAGTTTCTGTGTTAAACACCCTTCTAAAGACCAATAGCTCTCCAGAGAAACTTCTCTGATGAGGTCTGAAAGCCACCCGAATCCGTGAGTATAGAGATAGAAGTTTAGAGGGGAGTTTGACTCCATGTCCCTTTCCTGCTCAACAGCTTTATGTCCCCCACTACCCCCAACCCCAAGGGGCAGGGGCAGATCTCAACACATGCTCTCAATTCTCGCTCTGCTTTCTTAGGCAACTCTCTATTCCATTCTGTACTGTGCCGGTTGTCAGCTTCTTCAACGCCCACGCTTTCACACTTCTTCTCACGCCCCACCCTAGACCCCGCAGGGTGTGTCCTACTTCACAGTCAAATTAGACAAAGGAAAGCTTCTGGTACTTAAAGGCTTGTAAGAGCCATTGTCCCGTCATCTCCCTGGCTCAGAGGGAAAGTATTCTTTCTCCAACCTACTCGTGTGTCCTCAGGTTCGTCTTTCACAAGCAGCACAGATAACCCCTCTGTTATAGACCCCTGCCTTGGTACTGCCTGTGATCTTGTCCACTGCATGGGCTCTAGAATCAGCTTAGAGACCGGCCTCTGGGAAGGCATTTCCTGGGAGGATTAACTGAGAGAGAAGACCCTCCCTCCAGGTGAGAGGCACTTTCCTGTGGTGACCTAGCTCTGAGAAGGTCTCAGGGGAAGCAGTATTGCTTTGCAAGTCCTTCTTGGCTTCCTGCCGATGAATGTGTCTCTCCTGTTTTCGCTGCCACGGATGCCCAGCTATTGGCGCCCATCATCTCCGTAGGGCTTCCAGTGTGGGCATAGACCAGCTCTCCAGGAACCTTCCAGGCCTTTGGTGATTGTGACTGCTGAGACATCCAGGCTTCTGAACTGTACCATTTTTGGAGTTTCAGCCTCTCCAGCATTCAGGCCGCCATTGTTGGGCTACTACGGAAGCCAACTCATAAATCCCCTTCGTGATATACACATTTATTCTATTGGTTCTGTTCCTCTGGAAAACCCCAATACACTGCCCTGGTCAGCACTGAGCAATATTCATTTTCCACATGTTTAAAATATGCAACCTTGACTCTGCTTCCTGATTTGTCTTCCTTTCCCTTTATCTTTCCTGAATTTCTTGAAAGGGGTGCGCATTACATCGCCAGTCTCTGCTGCCTCAGCTTCTGCCCCTCAGCCTCCTGCAGTGTGGGTTCAGACCCCTTTATTCTACTCTGATTGCCCTTCTCTCTGGAACTGGCATATGAAAATGTGGGGAAAAAAATCATAACAGCAGAAGCTTCCGTCCATAGCAGGGTCTCTTCATTGTAGCCTGGACTCTGTTTTGAAGACCCTTCAAGTGATTGTATCAGGGCAGCCATTTCCTTAAAGTCGAGTGATTATGAACTTTAATCACGTGTGCGGGATCCATCCAAAGCACCACTTAGATTAAGATTTGGTTGACAAACTGGGGTTTGTCGGCTAAACCAAGTCGATGTGTTAAAAAAAAAATCACATAGTTTCTATGCTTTTCAAATAAAATCCATATTAAAAAACAGCTGCAGGTAAAGCCTCTGTGGGCTAGTTCCGGTGTCTTTATTCTCTCCACAGGAACTGTAGTAGGCCTTGGTGAGAGAGCGGTCTGGGAAAGGCCAATTCTCTACTTGAGAAGCTCTTTCTCCGTCACCCACCTAATCAACTCGTCCCTTCCTTAGGAGCCTTTCTTCACCTTTAGCCTGAGTTAGATCTGGGTGTTCAAAGCCCTCTTTATCTTATGTTTCTTCGTTACATTTCATTGACATTTTTGTTAACTGTCTACCCGGTTACAAAGCAAAAATATGTCCTTCTTTTCGTGTGTGTGTGTGTGTGTGTGTGTGTGTGTGTGTGTGTGTGTGTGTGTAGAGGCCAGAAGTCGGATATCTTCCTCTATTGCTCTCTTCTTCATATTTTGAGACAGTCTCTCACTGAACCTGGGCTCACGGATTGCCTAGACTGGCTGGCCAGCAAGCTGGAGGAATCCTTCCAGAGCTGGGATTACAGGCAAATGCCAATTTTTTTTATGTAGGTGCTGGGTGTCCGGACTCGAGTCCACATGCCTGTGTGGCAGTCATTTACCACTCCCTAGCCCTTTTTGTTAGTTTTTATTGTGATGGTTGTTGCCCACACTGGCCTCAAACTTGCTACGACGACGACTTTGAACCCCTGACCCTTCTGTTCTCACCTCTCAAATGCTATGGTGACAGGTGTGTGCCACCATCCTGGCTAAGATATGGCTCTTATCATCGTGTTTCGAGGCACTTAATAATACAGTACTTACCACAGAACTACATCCCTAGCTTTTAAAAAATATTTTAAAATTTTGTCCTTGGCCTCACATTCTCCCATCTCAGTCTCCCCAGGGGCTCTGATTACATGTCTGTGCCAGCAGGTCCAGCTCATTCTCTTTTTTAACAAATGAAAACTGCGTATGTGCACCATGATACTTCTTGCTTTGAGTGTTTCTTGCCATTATCCCACTACCTCATGGCTATCTAGTAAAATAAAGAGGCCTGAGGCTATCCAGACCATTTGAGAGCTGAGACAATGGAAATATTAAAGTCTCAGTGACCACTACTTAATTATACATCTACTTGTAATTAGTGAACAGGAACAACGTTGGGATCTTTTGATGTTTAAGGTGGTTTTTTTTTTGGCCAATATTTCTATTAAAACAACAACAACAACAACAAAACTGTTTCTTATTAAATATCATGAAATCCAAATAAAATCTGAGAACTGATCTTCATGTCTTGGACAAAATGACAAATATTAATTCATTAGTGCTGGTAACCTCACTATTAAGAAAGGATGAAGAAAAGAGAATGAAAGGGAATACAATAGAAACAGTTTCAAGTGTCACACTAAATAACTGATTTTATTCTTTTTACTCTACATTTACGCAAGTGAGAAAAAGGACATCCGGCTGCAGAATCCCCGAGATGTTCTTAAGTAGTTCTCAGATACAAATATGTGATAATTTAATTCTTTGTAGTCCATGGGGGGAAAAGCCATTCTCATTTGTTACATTGTTGGTGATGGTGTATATATATATATATATATATATCTTTACACATATATATCTTTACACACACACACACACACACACACACACACACACACATATATCTTTACAATTCTCAAGGAAATAATCCTGAAGATGAAAATGAAAACGTTTTGATCTTCTTCTTTCATTGCGTCGCCGAAGAAAATACATTCTCCTTTTCCCCCAAAGTCAGCTGCGCCTCTGCGGCTCGGCCAGGCGATGAATGAAGGCCTTGTTTGTTATTACTGCTGGTCGTTCTTATTTTTGCCTGTGATTCAAGGATTATGTTTTGATTGTTCTTGAGAGACGAAAACACTTTCTTGCCGGTGAATAAACACGGCCACTTTTAAAAATATCTGCATGCAGAACGCCCGTAAAGCCTTTCTGAAATGCGAGAGCCTTAGGAAGCTGGTTTTCGAAACGGCGCTTTCCCCACGTCTGATGTTTCTTTCATGCTAAGTAGGCCCGTTGAAAGGCTTTTCAGATCTAACTTGTTTAAGCAATACCAGTGTTTTAGTGTGTAATGAATAACTTTTTATACAGGACAATCACGCACAATTCAACATGCTGGTATTTCTATTTCTGTGCTCCGGCCGCCAGCGCAGGGATTCTGTGATAGGATCTCTTTCTCTGAGAAAGCTGAGACGATCAAAACCCTGATTAACCTCTGATATTCACGTGGGGCTCTTGATCGCGAGGGCCGCAGCAGTAACAAAGCGTTAATGGCAGCCATATGCTTAGGGCATTGTGGGTATGGGTGACCCAAATGTGAACTTGGGGGGTGACTAACTGCTATTTGTTTCAGGTTTGGTGTGGAGATTACGGATGAAGAATCTGAGTTGCCACTTGACAGAATCCCCCTTGATGAAGACGGAAATGTCAGAGACACCCAGCTCATGCCCACGTTTGATTTTCCTGTCTTCCCAGGCCTTTGTAAATTTTAGTTCTTGCTTTTGATACAGGGAATGCGGCCCTAAAAGTCATTTAGAACTTCTCTTCCTTACTTTGCAGCTCACGTCTTAATATTTTATGTGACAAAAGAGTTTCAGAATAGCAAGGGTATTTATTTACTTTTTTAAAAAAAGTAGAGTATTTTCAGGTTGAGCCAAAGAAGTGCTTTTTAAGATATTTCACTTCTCAACTGCTAAAACAGAGACCTGGAAGGAGAGGAGAATGCAAAAGAAAACACAAAATATTTGCCAACTTGGGAAGAAAACCACTTCGAGTGTGTGTGAGTTTTCCCAAAATGCACTCAGTGTTCCCCCCACTGACCTTTCTCTTCATTTTCTTCTCAGATTTCACCTACTCAGACAACGACTTCTTCCCATTTCCCCTCAGGGGCTTTCTACCTGGATGTTAAGATGGAGTAGAAACATGTTTAGAAATGTCCCCATGCCACATGCCTCTATTCTGGAAGTAAAGGGTTTTCTCCTAACATTTTCTAAATCTGTATATGAATTGTATAGGGTGACTTAAGGCTTAAGTGTTTACAACTCTGGTCAGTACTGACCATTTTTTCTCCAAGGCATCTGAAAGTTTTGGTTGAGGCCACCAGAAAGTGAACTCTCTAAAGATGGTTTTCCTTTTTTCATCAGAGCAATTGTAGAAACATTCCCCCCCTCTCCCCCGGATTTCCTCCCTGTCTCATTGATGTACTCTTTAGCCATGAAATTTAGTCAGCTCTTGATAGCAAAAGGGGCAATTAATAACTTGGTTTGATTTGAAAGGCAGAGTAGTACAGCATAGACCTCTAAAATTACTTCCCATCCTACATACCATTGTAGCAGGAAGTTTTCCTGTGTCTCGCAGCAGCTCAGCCCCAAGTAAACACACAGAGGCTTATATTAATTAAAACTGTTTGGTCTATGGCTCAGGCTTCTTGCTAGCTAGCTCTTTCATCTTAAATTAACCCACTTCTATGAATCTATGTTTTGCCATGTGGTGTTACCTGTGTTCCATTACATCTGGCTCCCCCAGCAGCACTTAGCATCTCCTCTGACTCTGCCTTCTTCTCCTTGTTTCTCTGCTTGAATTCCCCACCTGGCTCTATTCTGCTTTGTCATAGGCCACAGCAGCTTCTTTATTAACCAATGGTAGCAACACATATACACAGCATGCAGAAAGACCATCCCACAGCATACCATAGAGCCCAAAGGCATTGTCTTGGGACCCACTTCTTTCATCCCACAGGACTTTTTTTCTACTGAAGAAGCTGGAACAATGATGTGCTTATTTCCTGAAGGATTTCTAATCTTTAATATCTCTGGTGTATGTAATGAATCTCTAAGAAGATTCCCAGACAAGCGATTTATCTCAAGTATGAGTCCAGAAAGTGATGCCTGGTGAGATGGGGGTGGGGTGGGGTGAGACAAGAAAGGGGAGAACGTTGAGGAAGCATCGGTGTGCAAGTTATCGATGGGCAGTTGGGGGTCTCCCTTGCCTGGGTGTCTGGGACACTGTACACCATCTCCCTCAGAGCTAGCCAGCTAAAGACAAGGAAGTAGATACATCCACCAGCTCCCACCTGCCATTAGTTGAGATAGTAGGACAGATACCCCTGTCCCTGTGCAGAGGCTGCCAGGGTATGCTACAAGTTGGGAAATATTCTCTGGTTGAGTGACAGGTGCTGGAAAAACAGACAGTGTGAAAGGGAGTCTGAGGGCTGGGTTCCAGATCGGCCTTATTGGCCATAGAATTTAGCCTGTAGCATTTCCCAGTGTTCTTTGACCTTTCATGGGGCATCTTAGAGGCTCTTATTCTACAGCCCCCACTTGGGAAGGCCATCTTGGTTAGATATGTTCATCTTACCTAAGTAGATAGTCTTTACCTTAGAAAGTCAGAGCAAAGTGCCTAAGAGGATGCAGAGAGGGAGGGAGGAAGGGGGGAGTCATAAGGAAGGGGAGATAGAAGTGTTAATCCCTCCGAACAAGAGTAAAGACCATTACCCAAGTTCTTTGGTCAAATTAAGCAAACTTTATTTCCTGTCACACAGGGCTACCTCTCTAAATCAGGCTCTGAGAAAATAGCACTGAACATAGGAAAAAGTGGGGCTTATATAGCAAAACAAAAACAAAAAAAACCTGCAAGGCTAGAGGGTTTCCAAGTGTTTTTTTTTGTTATGTAGGAACTTGGCAGAACATTCCAAAATTATTTGGCAGAACGAATTATCAGGGTAGAGGTTAGTGTATAGGGTGGGGAACATGTCAAATTCCAGAAAATGGGTCAAGACCTGATCAAATCCAAGTTTTACAGAAAACATTAATGAACTTATTTTGACTTTGTAACAAGATGACTTTTAATCTTAAGATAGAGTCAGGCTGGTCCACCACAAGCAAATTTCTGGAAAGAGAGTTTCACTAATATCCAGAAGGTAGAGGGTAAGAGCCTATGGGTAGGCAACAGATGCAATATGGTATACTGAGATAGATCTGAGTGAGCCTACTGGTCTACCTTATCTGGATGAGTACTAACGCTAGGAGGAAGCTCTTCTTTTTTTGTATTCTTGATTCAAGATAGGAAATAACAGACTGTAGTTGTTGTTTATGTTAACGAACAACCTGACTCGTGATATTTCACACACCTTATCTCATTTTGGTTTCCTTTTTGCCTGTGGAAAAAAACAGGTGTAGAGATGGAATGAGTTGCCAAGGTAACAGAATCCGGCAAGGGGCTCTTCCATTTAAGGCAGGTGCACCCGATTTGAAAGCTCACTAAGCTTTGCACCGATCCACGCTGCACTTCTGAATTAACAGCAGCAACAGACGCTCATTTGCCAGGTGTTTCTTGTGAGTCCCACATCATGCTAAGAGCTTTTTGTGTGTCATGCAATTCAACAGTCAAACCCATTTCTCTAGGTTCTGTTCTCTGACTTCACCAACTGTCCCCTTGCTCTGCTACTGGACAGATGATTATATTGCTGGGTGATGTGGTGTTTCAGGTGACCTGGATGACAGGAGTGATGACTTAGGCCTTCATTTAATTACTGTAGAGCCTTGACATGTCTCTAACATGTCCTTGCTCTGGCTTTCTCATCTGCAAAATGAAAGTGTAGGTCAGAAGGTCCCCATGGTCCCTTCTAAGTCTAAAGTTCTCCTTGACGCCATTCATATTCTTAGAAACAGTACAGGATATTTGAAGAGGCCATTTCATAGGCTTGTATAATGTGCTCAGAGAAGCAAATATTTCCCTGGTAAATAAAAAGAGCAGTCATCCCATAAAACTAACAAATAAATACATTTTAGAATCATCAGGTTAAAATCAATATTTTTACTGAGTATTTCTTGTGTTGTAAAAACACATGGTAGGGCCGGCACAGTGGCTCAGAGGGTAAAGTGATTGCCTTTCAAGTCTGAGGACATGAGTTCAATTCCCAGAATCCCAATAAAAGCCGAAGGAGGGGATTGACTCCATGAAGTTCTCTTCTAAATTCCACACATGCGCTGTGGAGCAGTGCACACCCCTCCCTCCCCCCAAAAAATAACAAACACAATTTTTTTACAATCATAGACACGTGGTAAGGTTTGTGACATGCTCACAACTGTTAAACCTGTGAGGAAGCAATGTGAATGATGTCTCAGAGCTCATGATGTAGTTCATTCATTTTCAGAGGGAATTGCCCCAAAAGAATATCACAGCCAAGGGCAGCTTCCCCTTCTGAAGTCTATATGTGGAGATGAGGAGCAGCCTGGGGGCCCCTTGGGAGATGGAACTGCCCAGTCTTGGTCAGAACTTTCTCAAATTCCTTGAGAGGAATTTGGTAGCTTGCCAGGTATCTAGAGACTTGGCTGCTTTCAAAACAAAGTATTTCCCATTGTGTAAGAAGTGATGTGTCTCCTGGTGATGTTGGAAGGCAGTGTTTCTCAACCTGTGGGTCTTGCAGCCCCTTTGGGGGTTGAATGATCCTTTCACGGGGTTCACATATCTGATATCCTACATATCAGATATTTACATTATGATTCATAATAGTAGCAAAATTTCAGTAATGAAGGAGCAACGAAATAATTTTAATATCGGGGGTCACTATAACATGGGCAACTGTATGAAAGGGTCACAACATTAGGAAGGCTGAGAACCGCTGTTAAGGAGATAGACTCAACAGCCTGAGCCACCAGGAAAATGAAAATTACAAGTAGGTTGAGATCCATCTCACCTCAGTCAGAATGGTGATGTAATTAAGAAAAAAATGGTAATAAATACTAGTGAAGATGTGAAAAATGAGAAAGGCTTACACAGTGCTGGTGGGAATGTAAGCCTGTGTGATTCTGGCAGCCAGTACATAGATTCCTCAGAAAACTGAAGAGAAATACCAAGTGACCAGCTGCACCCCTCCTGAGCATGTACCCCAAGGCTTCCAAATCAGTACCCTACAGAAACACTTGTACATGCAGGCATACTGCTACACCATTCACAGTAGCTAAGAAACCGAACCAGCCTAGATGTCCATCAATTAATGGATAAAGGATGTGTGTGTGTGTGTTCTGAATCACTTCTACCCAGTAATTTCCAAAGGCTAGACATTTCTCCACCAAAGCAGAACCTCCACAAGTGAATAGCTAGTCCAGATTACACAGGATTTTGGAGTTAATTTCTTGTATCAGATAGATGTGCATCTTTGAACTCCAACCACTGAACCCAGAAAAAAACATGTCTGCTGTGAAAATCACTTTTCCATTACCACTAAGAATATCTAGTAGGAATGATATGTGAGAGGAAATATTTATTTTGGCCCTTTTTTCTGAGGGTCTCAGTACATCATGATAGAGCAGGTACTGTGGAGTCCATGGTGGGGGTAGCTTCTGACAGAGCCTCCTCACATTACAGCAAACCAGACAGCGCAGAGCTCTAAGAACTGAGGGCCTGGCAATAACCTTCAAAACGTTGCCTCTAGTGATTTACATCTACAACAAGGCCCTGCCTCCTGGAGGCTGCATTCCGTCCCGTCCCGTCCCGTTCCATCCCATCCCATCCCACCCCATCCCACCCCACCCCACCCCATCTCATTCCATTCATAGTATTACCAGCTGGGAACAAACACCCCAAACCTGAGGCTATGGGGTGGGGGTGGGGGAATTTCAAATTCAAGCCATAAGAAGAGCTCATTGTCATATCTGGCCTTCCTAATGCTGCGACCCTTTACTATAATTCCTCATGTTGTGGTGACCCCGGACCATAAAATGATTTTCATTGCTACTTCATAACTGTAATTTTACTGCTGTTACGAACTGTAATGTAAACATCTGTGTTTTCTGATGGTCTTAGGCCACCCCTATCAAAGGATCATTCAACCACTGAGGGGTTGTGACCCACAGGTTGAGAACCACTGCTTTATACTTTTATTTTTAGCAATGGCAGTCTAATACTAATCTCTGAGGTGACCGGGGCAGGCATTGTTATCTACGCTTTGCAGATTTACAGACACAAAGAGCTTCCTAAGGCCTGGCTGGGTAGAAAACAGGGCTGACTCTTGGCTGCAGAGCTAATATGTTATAATACATTGTATCTTTAAGGGTAATAAGAGTTATGATTAATAGCATTGAAGTGTGGTGATGATCACGTGTGCTTTCCAGCTAGAAGATGTACACATATAGATAAAGTGTGTACATCCTTTAATTAACCAGTTCATCTCATGATGTACTAATTTGTACAATCATTTGACATAAACCAGAACCTCTACCCTGTTTGGCTGTGGTTGAGAGGTAACCACAGTGCCTCTTTCTTATGAAATGTCTTTACACAACGTAACCCCCAAAAGAGAAGTGGTTCAGATATTCTGAGCAAGTCATATTTTTCTGCCTGCTTGTTGTTAAATTAGGGAAGTGGTACACCGTTATCGTCAGCTCTGAGTAGCAGGAGGAAAGAAACTGCTTTCATCCATTTCCCTCAAGTATGGAACAGAATACACCCTGAAAAATATTGTAGGTAGATAACATGCTTGTTGTGTGCCCATTATAGTCATATGTTGACCAACCTGTGCTTTCCTCATATTCATTAAAGATGGCAATACTACTAATACATATATTATACATAATATATAATCATATATGACATAGGTCATATACATAATGACCAAAGGAAAAAACTTTTGCCAAGGCTGATGAGAAGGTGACTTGGTATACCTTTTTGGTTCGCCATCTCTAAAAATGCCCCCTTTCAGAGACTCTGGTGAGAAAAAAAAGTTTATTTCATACCACTGTTTCATTGTGCTTTAAGCAGGGCTTATAGAAGGCTTAAAAACAATTATCTATTTGTACTCTAGAAGAATACTCTTAAAGAGTGCCATAAAATCATATTAGCTGTTGTTTTTCATTTAGGTTTGTCTGGTATGAGAAGGAAATGACATTTTATTAAAATATTTAAGTGCTAGAGAATAATTAACTCAGAGTGGTAGTTAGGGTGTGTTTGGTGTGTGTGTGTGTTCTAAGCCTCACTAGTATATTCATAGCCAGGCGTTTGAAATGTGAGTGTGGATATGTTTATTGCACAGACATAGTTACATAAACCATAAAGCTATTTCTTCCTAGGGGAATCACTGGCTTATAGAATACAGATATGACTTGAGTAAAGTAGATTTGTCTCCTAGAGGAGTTCAGTCTCTTCGTGAATCAAACATTTCCCACTGGCCTCTGAATCATATCGCTGTCAAATGGGAAACCATATTCTCTCAGTTTCGTAAGGAGTTTGGGGAGATTTATTGACAAATTGTCTCATTCTGAACATGTTATCGGAGAGCAAGAGGGCGTCATTTGCAAGTACAATGACGGAGGGATCTACTGTGAGACAATTAAAACATCTTCACTGGGACCCACCGAGCTAGCCTTTGTGTGGTCTCCTTCTCAGATGGAAATGGCGCTTGCAGACAGTTGACAGCGTGGATTTTGAGACGACACCAAATGTGTGTGGGAACTTGAAAAAAAAAAAAAAAACCACAAATCTGAAAAAAAGATTTAAGAGTAGGGTTTTCTTTGCCAGGTTTCTTTCTTTTTTTTTTTTTTCCAACCATGATGGGTTGGGAGAATGAGTGGGGGCCCCTGGGGATTGGGGAGGAGGCTCCCAAGAGAAAGGTGACTTGGAGGATACTGGTAAAAGTTAGTTGTGGTCAAGCCTGGGGTGAACAATGGCGCAGTGTTGTTGTGTGCTGCCTCCAGGACTTAGATATTCTTCCCATGTCAGTATAATCACTACTGGGAGGCAGGTCGATTAAGGATTATCATATCATTAATAGTATCCATGACTTTTGTTCAAAGGCTACTGGTGCAATGTTGCCTTGTGGATGAAGCGCAGTAATCCTCTGAGCCGCAGCTGTAGAGAGGGAGGCTCCGGAGAGCCGCCCACACTGACTTCCCTGTCCTCACGGATCAGTTCTGAAAAACAGACAGAAACAACAGTCAACTCAAAGCCAGAAAAGGGGGAAAAAAAGAAACATCCATTCTACATTTCCACATTCATCGCCCAGCTTCAATCCCTGCCAATGTTTCCTATTCATCTCTTCTCTAACATCCAGATCACCACTCGGATGGTGGCCAGATTAAAGGGGAACAATGCAGTTTCAAATGTAAAGTTTGCATCTAATTTTTTTCCCTTTGCATGAGAAAAAGCACATTAATTCTATCTATGTGTCTGTCTAACACCCAGCCTGTCGATTGTCAGGTCCGTCTTATTTTCTCTGGCAACTTGGGGCATGCCCGTAGCTTCCAACTGTCCAGAGTTTCTCTGTTTATTTGGTGAAGTCACTGAACTTTGAAATTTGGACTTGGGTAGCAAATGATATCCATGTTTAATTACCAGTAGGGTTTGGCTTCGTTGATGTCCCCGGTGCGAACCAACTTCTCTATTTCCAATGGGTCTGGGCCCTGAGAGTAAATGAAAGGTTTAGAAGTATTTTGAAACTACAGTAAGCTTGCCCAGATCCTGGGGTTTGGCAGAAGAAAAGGACCAAGGGAATCACATTTGGTAAATGACAGGAAAGGACTGATGTGCCTTGAACACATTTTATTTGCTAAGGATCACCCTTTGGGGGGAAAAAAGGCAGGAAAACACTAACAAAAGCCAAACGATACCAGGAGTTCAATTTCTGGCTGTATACTTTTATAATCACCCCTTTATTCCAAACTAAAGTGACTTTTTGCTTTGATTTACCCATAGGCTTATGGGTAAATCACTTTAGAGATCTAGCCTTTTAAGAAGAATCTATTTCATTGTTTCCTTTAAAATCACGGTTAACTTTTTATAAAATAGTTTTGGATTCTGACGATTCTTGTCTGTCCTGATGTTTCTTAGAGAAATCTTTTTTTTTTTTTTTTTTTTTTTTTTTTTAAATCGCATGGAGCTGCATGTGCAGCTCAGTTGGTCGAGTGCTTGCCTAGCATGCACAAAGCCACAAGTTCAATCCTCAGCACCACATAAACGCAGGCCTGGTGCTATGAACTTGTGATCTCAGAACTCAGGAGTTGGAGGCAAGATCAAAGTTCAAGAGCATCAGCTGCTACCACAGGGTGCTCAAGGCCAGCCTGGGCTACAGGAGACGCTGTCTATTTTTTTTTTTTTTTTAACGTGATGACTTCTTCTGTATCCAGTGTCTAAAATTCATTCTGGCTTCTGAGAGAATTATTGCCCTAAGTTTGTGGAGAAGCTTCTTCCTTTGTACCTTCTCAATGATAAAACCCTTTTCTGTCCTTTCCGTTTTTCAACAGCACTTACCACAAATTACAACCTGCAGCATGCTGCGTCTCTAACATTGCCAAGTTTTCTCCTTTTTGAGGCATATATTAGGACAGAAATTAAGTAAGTTTTTGCTCTCTGAAAGGTACAGGAAGCTTTAATTCTTGAACAGACAGGAAAACCCTGGAATGTTTCGTGGGAATAGGTGGAGGCTTCTCAATGACGGGTATCGTTCAACACAAGCTTTCATAATTCCAATCTTACATTGTGAACTCATGGGCTCATGGGATGGGGTTGATATATAATGCCGTTTAATTTTTTTAAAATCTTATTTTATGTGTGCGGGTGTGTACCATGTGCATGCCTGGTGTCCACAGAAGCCAGAAGAAGGTGTCAAATCCCCTGAAACTGGACTCACAAACAGTTGTGAGAGCTACCATGAGCATGCTGGGAATTGAACCCGGATCCTGTACAAAAGCAGCCAGTGCTCTTACCCACTGACCCATATTTCCAGCCGCAGGGCTGTTGCTGGTTTATCTCGTGTGTAGTACTTGAGGCGGAGACAGACAATGTAAACCAGCCTAGATCTGATCTTCATCAGATGGCTTCTCTATTGTCGCAGAGAAACTAGTGACTTGGAAAGGCTAAACCTCCATTTCAAACTTTGGTTTGTCTTTGTTGAGTAACCTGAATTCCTCACCTGAAGGTCACATTTAAAAGTCACATTATTCTCAGCATAGAGAACACTTACTTTTTAGGGTGTTGTCACGTCACTGGGTGACCCCCAAATGTCAACTGCTCTGTTTTGTTCCAGAGCCTTCCCTCCTCCTTTCCTCTACCCTGCACCCCGTCTGTCTTAGTTGGCTTTCTAGGGCTGTGATAAAGACCAGGTCAAAGGCGATTTGGGAAGGAAAGGGCTTATTTCATCTTCCAGCTTAAATCCTTCACTGAGGGAAGGCAGGGCAGGAGCTCAAGCAGGGCAGGAGCCGATGCAGGGGCCATGGAGGAGTAACCCTCACCGGCTTGCTCTCCGTGGCTTGCTCAGCTTGCTTTCTTATACATTCCAGGACCCTGCCCGGGATGGTCCGGCCCAGAGTGGGTAGCGCCCTCCTACGTCAGTCATTAGTTAAGAAAATGCCTCCCCAGACTAGCTTACAGGCCAGTCTGATGGAAGCGTTTTCTCCATTGGGGTTTCCTCTTTCCAGACGACTCTGGCTTGTGACAAAATGAACTAACCAGGATATATTCTCTGCTCTGTCTCTTTCTGTCTGTCTGTCTCTCTCCGTGTCTCTGCTTGCCCCCCTCTTCCTCCTGTTGAGATAGGCTCTTGCTAGGTAGCTGCTCAGACTGACCTGGAACTCAAGATTGACTGTCCTGCTCCAGCCTCCCCTGGTGCTGAGACCACAACTAGCACTTAAGTGTCACTTTTATTTTATTTTATGTTTGTTTATATGAGCTTATGTGTCCTACATGCATGCGGGAACCCAAGGAGGTCAGAAGAGGGTGACAGATGCCCTGGGACTGAGGTGACAGGCAGTTGGGAGCCACCACTTAGGTGCTGGGAACTGAACTCAGGTCCTCCGGAAGAACAGTAAGCGCCCTTAACTTCCGAGCCATGTCTCCAGCCTCAGTTGTTGCTTTCCTGATACAGAATCTTATCTTCTGCTTGGGAATATTCCCCCTCCTGCCATTTGGGGCAGAATGGGGTAAAGTTTTTGGACGTTAAGCCACCAAATGGGTATTCTTTCACATAACTTGATTGTATTATGATTCCTGACGCTGAGTCCAGTTTCCTCGAAGGCACCAAATCTAGTTCCCTCTTTAACTTCTCTTCAGTGGGGGAGGGAAGAGTCGTCACCTGGCTCGTAGGGTCTCTCAGGCCTTAGTCCAGGTTTCTACCACCCGATTTCAGCCCCTCTTGCCTGCCCAGGGGTGGATCTCTGTTGGAATTCACTTTCTTTGAGTCTCATATACCTCCTCTGGTGCTCGGGTTCCAACTCTGCTTCTCAATTACCAGTTACCGTTCATTCATCAACTTTCAGCATCAAAACTGCATTGATATATCCCATGATGTCATTTCCTTTGTCCTTGTGGGCCAGCACCATGTATTCTTTTAATTACCGTCCAAAGGGTCAAGATTCATGGTTTTTTTTGGTTTTTCGAGACAGGGTTTCTCTGTGTAGCTTTGCACCTTTCCTGGAGCTCACTTAGTAGCCCAGGCTGGCCTCGAACTCACAGAGATCCACCTGGCTCTGCCTCCCGAGTGCTGGGATTAAAGGCGTGCACCACCAACGCCCGGCTTAAGATTCATGGTTTTTAATCTTTCACGTTTAAGCACTACCCCCAAGAGAGCTTGACAGAGGACAGCTTTATTGGTAACTAGTTTATTGACTAAAAGTGGTGCTCCACTTTATTCTCCGTTTCTTAAACTAAACCCATCGTTCAGTTAAGGAATCTTGGGAAAGAGTTGTAGGGTGTTGGCCTTGTGATTTGGCTTTAGCTGGAATTCTGTTGGGCGTAAGGAATGCAATGATAGAACCTGGTGATCATTCTGTCCCAGCGTTTCACACGTGAACATTGACACTAATACATAACAAGCTCGGGCTGTGTGTTTCACTAATACAAAACAAGTCAGTAAGCTCGGGCTGTGTGTTTCACTAATACATAACAAGTCAGTAAGTTCGGGCTGTGTGTTTCACTAATATATAACTAGTCAGTAAGTTTGGGCTGTGTGTTTCACTAATACATAACAAGTCAGTAAGCTCGAGCTGTGTGTTCCACTAATACATAACTAGTCAGTAAGCTCGGGCTGTGTGTTTCACTAATACATAACTAGTCAGTAAGCTCAGGCTATGTGTTCAGCAGTGACAACATGGAACAGTCTGGAGAATATCTGTTGACGCAAATTGAGACACTTTGAAATGTTATATATGGAAAAATATTATAATGGTTTCTTGTAACACATTTACAAAAATGCTTTTGAGGCATTCACCAAGGTGGCTGAGGACATCAGCAGGAATGTGACAGGATTTTAGGATAAGTGTTAGAGTTTTAGAGTGGGTTGTCTAATTCTAAATTGCTGTCCTAGATAAGATTAGTGGCCCAGTATCCTGGTATGATTCCTATGTTGCCCACAACTGAAGGCATTTCATGTAATTGATGATAAAATTGTGTTTTATCTCTAAACCACATCACTTTCCACAAATTACGTGATATTTTCATACGTTGAATCTATGCTAAGAATCTACACTAATTCTTATATTGTGGGTATAGCTTAGTGGTGGAACCCTCATCTAACATACACAGAACCCAGAGTTCTATCTCTAGGACCATACAGACACACAGACACACACACACCCTCCCTGATTCTCACCAGTGTTTATAAAAGTGCGTAGTATTTAAAATACTCAGAGAATTAGCTCAAATATTACTATCTGGTTTTTCTTTTGATTTTTCTCCTATTTTAGACATGGTGTGCATTGTACTCTGATACACACACTGTTACCAAAATTCAGACCTGGACCATTTCCCTCAGCCTCTGCTGCAAACCTCAGACACAGGCAACTGCTGGCTAAGTTCTGTTCCCATAGTTTTGCCCATCTCAGAATTTGCCTGTATGATTTTAGCAATAAGAATATATGGGCAGTGGTGGTGCACACCTTTAATCCCAGCACTCGGGAGGCAGAGGCAGGCGGATCTCTGTGAGTTTGAGGCCAGCCTGGGCTGCAGAGTGAGTTCCAGGACAGGCTCCAAAGCTACACAGAGAAACCCTGTCTCAAAAAACCAAAAAAATAAAAAATATGATGTGTGAATTAATATGAGAAATTTCACACACGTGGAGCACTGTCACCTACAGGGAGGAAGTCACAGCTTGTCAGGGGGGAAATCACAATGTCCTTTCTCCACATTTTACTACGTAACACTCATTATGGCTGATCAGTTACTTCTTATTGAGAGGGATTTAGAATTCAAAATCTTGGGGACTATAGAGACGGCTTCATGGCTAAGAGCATCCACTACTTTTGCAGGGGGTCTGAGTTCAGTTCCCAGTACCTACTCGGGCAGCTCACATCTACCTGTATCTCTGGCTACAGAGGATCCAATGTTCTTTTCTGGCCTTGGAGGGCACCTACATTCATGTGAAAACACACACACACACACACACACACACACACACACTTGCATGCACACACACAAAATTTTAAAAAGTTAAGTCTTAAACAAAGACTTGGAGGTTATAGGAGGACTCAGGTTCTTAGAATGTCAATGTGAACAGCGTTCCTCTGGCCTGCTGCCCATGAGTTTCACAGACACATGTCCTAATTTCTAAGCCCCTCTAGGTTGCTTAGTTTGAGGTTAGGATTACTGAACAGAATGGTCACATACTGAGTATTGAATAGAATGGTTTAAAAGGCCTCAAGCAAAGGGACTCTGGGGCCATCTTATTCCACACAGAGTTACTCTTAGCGTTAGGATAAGCTTGGACTGTGTCTCTCAGCCAGGGCAGATATCTAACAGTATCTGTTTCAAGGAGGTCTGTTGAAAATATTAGCGTGAGGCAACTTCTATGCCAGGTCCATTTGACTTCATCAGTACCACACATTTTAGTCTTAACACAGTACTTCAAAAACTTTAAAATTCTAAAATAACTACTAGCTCAGAATCTTGAACATTCACTCGTCTCGATGTCCTAATTCTCTGCACCCGCTACATCCTGAAGAGTGTTGGCGTTTTCATTTGGGGCTTGGAAGAGGGAGCAGAGGCTCCCCGTGTAGCCCAGGCTGGCCTTTAGGCTCATGATACTCAGCCTCCGATATTGGCTTATTCCTAGAAATTTTCCTTCTCAGGAACTAGGACGACAAAGTATTCACTCCGTGTGCCTGTCACTTTTGCGTCACGGCCTCCAAAATCCCCGAGAGCCACTTAAAAGAGGAGGAAGTATTAACTTTTATCCCCTAGTTTTAGAAGGGTCAGTCCACCGTGGCAGGGAAACACGGCAGATTGGCATCAGGGAGAGAAAGTACAGAAAAGGGCCAGGGAACATGTTGCTCCCAGGTAGCCGCTCACAGCGACTTACCCTCTAGCTAATTCCTACCTCCTGAAAGTTCTCCTACCTTCCGAATTAGTGCTGCCGGCTGGGGACCACTCATGCTCAGTGCCAGCCCGTGAGAGACATCAATTCCAAGCCCAGCCTGGGGTGTGCAGACACTGGCTGCCTGGCTGCCGTGTCTTCGGGGTCAAAACCACGCCCTCTCTCAACAGCTGGAACTGGAAAGAGCCTTTTTATTTCTGCTGGCAGGAAGGAATCCGGGGCCCCAGAAGGTGAGGTTTCTGAAAAAGTCTAACTTGCAGAATTAATTTTATGTGACTCCAAATACTTTTCTTTCTTTTTTCTTTTCTTTTC
>CABHPQ010173369.1:0-26760 GCA_902168405.1 Peromyscus aztecus
AGGAAAACTCTAGCAACATAGTCCTGTCTCAATCTTTCAGATAAGATGCATCCTTTCAAACTACGAGGTTCTGCATAGGGAGCACTGATGACCTGGTAAACCACATGTTTGTGTTTGTGTTTCCTAATAAAGTTTTGGATATTTTAACCATTTAAATTAGATATAATTAAAGGGAAATATACAATTCGTCTCTATTTAAAGTACATTATTTGGTTCATTTTACCATCATATAAACTTTTGCAACCATCGCTTTAATTAGAATCTCAAACATCTCTACAACACAGAAGTTTCCTTGTGGCATTTGTGGTATGTTCCCCATCCCCATCTCCCTTCCCCAAGCAACCACTTGCTCTCAGTTATTATAACACTTTGCAATATGGAGACTTTATAAATAAATCCATACAGAATGTAGAACTTATATAAATGTCGACAGGCAGATGAAAAGATATTAACTCAATACACATAAGTATTTGCACACATAAAAGAAATTATAATACATTGACATAAAGTAATACTGCACAGTGATACAAAAATAATTTTTTTGTTTATATTGTTTTTTATAATAATATGCATAGCTCAGACTTTCAATCTAAACAATTTCATATTGTTAAGGCCTCTGCTCTATCCTTAAGTCAGTTCTTAGTGCCACAGGGGGGAGAGCAAAAGCAGGTCTTAGCTTACTCTAATCATGTAGTTTTTACTTCCTACATATATATCCAAGATATGTAAAGTGTATTATACAGTAGAGGAAGACCAAGGAAACACATTAGAAGCCGCTATCCCCCTGTCTTCCTTCCTTCAGGGAACATAAGTATGGCAGAGCACATGGCAATCCACTGTTTCACAGTATACTGTTATTCAAACTGCAGTCCTCAGCCTTGACTCAGAGTTAACTATAGATATTGACAACATGCCAATATCCATTGTCTACAAGTCTGTTCTTCCCAAACGGTAGAACCCTGATGAGTAACAGATAAGGATACCCCTCTGGAGATACAGATTTACTTGAACTTCTAGTACTATCTACAGACCCAGCAAACCTGACCACCAGGGGGCGCCTTCCTATGGGTTAAAGGTTTTCAGAGTTGATTCCTATTGAATCACTGAAACATAGGAGCTAGGCAGTATGTAAGTAACAGCTAAAGAAATAAGGACCCATGGGTTTTAAAGACAGCAAGTGTGTCAGTGGGAGGGCCTAAGGGAGGAAAGTGAAGGCGGGGTGATGTAATTATATTACAGAAATTAAAAAATTAAAAAAGTAAAAACTATTAAGGAAGGAGTACAGAGGCTCTAGCTTAGTGTTAGGGCATTTGCCTTATGTGCATGGCACAGGAGGAGGAGGAAGAGAAGGGGGAGGAAGGGAGAGTGGAGGGGAGGAGAGGGAAGGGGGGAAAAGGGAGAGGAGGAGGGGCAGAAGGAAAGACAAACGGGGGACTGTGTAGATGGCTCAGTGGGTAGAGGTGCCTGCATGCTGGCTCCAGGGCCTAAGTTTGATCACTAGATCCTACCTGGTGTCAAGAGAGGACCGAATCTCAAAGGTCACCCTCTACCCTCCACATGCACCCCCCTCAAACACACACAAAAAGATAAGGGGTGGATAAATCACACTATTCACTTTTTATTTCCCTACAGATTTATTTCTTTAATGACTTCTTTATTTTATATGCTTTTTAAATCTCAGAAATCTACTCACTGTATGTTCAACCATGAGCTCTCTTTGTTGGTCATTCTGGATAAAACATTTTCTCTTCTTGCAAAAAGATCTTGACTATGGATTATGGAATGATCTGTTTGTCTGGGTGCTTCCAACTAGCTCATGAATCCCATGATCTTTATCAATTTTCATGAATCACAGCTGTCTACTCTTCTAACGTTTGCAAACTGTTTGCCTCTCTACCTTTCCCTTTCTCTCCATTTGAATTATGTCTTGCTGGTTCCAATAAACAATTCTGCATTTGATGCTATTCTTGGTTGCCAGCTTGACCACATCTGGAAATAACTGAAACACAAAGGACTGGACACACCTATGATGGATTTTTTTTCTTAGTTAAATCATTTGAAGTAGGAAGTCCCACTTCTAATCTATATCTTTGAGGTGGGAAGATAAACCTTTAATTCGGATCCTTGGAGGTGGACAGGTCAACCTGTAGTCTTGACCACACCTTCTGCTGGCATCTTATATAAAGAACATGGAAGAAGGAAGCTCTCTCTCTTTTCCTGCTTGCTCTCACCCTCAAAAGCAAGTCCATTTCTTCATGAGCATTAGAGCCTACTTCTTTGGGATTCCCTATACTAAAGACCAGCAGAGACATCCAACCTTGTGGACTGAACAACTACCATATTCTTGGACCTTCCATTCATAGGCAGCCATTGTTGTATTAGCTGGACTGCAGCCTGCAAATCATTCATATATATACACATTATTTTTTGAGACAGGGTTTCTCTGTGTAGTTTTGGTGCCTGTCCTGGATCTCCCTCTGTAGACCAGGCTGGCCTCGAACTCACAGAGATCCACCTGGCTCTGCCTCCTGGTGCTGGGATTAAAGATGTGCGCCACCACTGCCCGGCTATATTCATTTTATAAGTTCTGTTACTCTAAAGAACCCTGACTAACACACTGCACATTTGTTTCTCAAGCTGAAAATATGTCACACTTTAGTATATTGCACAACCCAAGTTACCCAGGGCTGCTGCCATCAGCCAAACCTCCACATCTGCATGCATCTCATACTTCTTTACTCTGTATTTCTGTTTGTTCCATATGTTTTATAATTAGCCACGTTCTCTCGATTATAAAAACAAAGTCTGTGGTATTAATTAAAAGCAGTCTTTTGCTTGGATCATCTGGATTAGCATACAACAAATCAAAACCTCAGAAAGAACAGAACCAGAATCTCTCTGCACATGTGTGTGGTCATATTTTATTTGTGCTCTAACAAATAAAGTTTGCCTGAAAAAATCAGAAGGAGGAGCTAGCCACCAGTTAGCCATAGAGGTCTGGAGGGCTGTATAGATGGGAAGTGATAGAGCTGGGCAGAGAGAGGAAGTGATAAAGCAGGGGGGAGAGAGGAGCTCATTCTCTTTCTGCAAGAACAGATGTTGCTATTTTTCGGATATTTCAAGATGGAGTCAAGAAAGGAAGGAAAAGAAGAAATGTGCTTTCAAAAGAAGAGAAAGCAGAGAAAATTTAGGGATATTTTGGGGAAAAAAGTAGGCTAGAAAAAGCAAGCACATCATTTTTGCAAAAAAAAAAAAAAAAGAAAAAAAAAGAAAGAAAGAAAAAGTCAAAGTTGAAGTGCAATAACTCTGCCAGGTCTCCCATACCTCCCACCATGGCCACTAGCACATTCAGCCAGTCAGAAGCAGTTTGTTTTGAATGGTAGAAACCAAGGCACTTGTGCAACATTAAAGACAAGAAGGCCATCAAACTGCTTCCAAATGGAGAACACAGACATAGGAGACCTACCAAATAATTTGGGGTTGCTAGCATATGGTCCCAGGTCCCCATTTATGGTTCTCAACCTGAATGATTATGGGTAAGTGTACAATTACAAGCAGCTCATAGACAAGAAGGCCTCAGAGATCAGTCCTGTACTAGTCTCCTCAATGACTAAGAGATAACTACAGGCATAAAACATCAAGGGCTTTGATTTTTTAATGAATTTATTATTATTTGCTTGTCTGTCTCTACATATCTGTGCCACAGTGCATATATGGCGTTCACAGGACAGCTCTCAGGAGAGGATTTTTGCCTTCAACCTTGTTGAGGCAGGACCTTTTGTTTGTTTTGCAGTGATACCTCAGGCCAGGTGGCCCAATCCTGTCTGGTCTCCTCTGCCTTGCCTTGTTGGTGGAGTGCTAGTATTACAGACGTGTGTCATTGTGTGTATTTTTTATATGGATTTTGAAGATCAAATTACGTCATATGTCTTGTGAAGCAATCTATTTACCCCTTGAGCCCTTTTCTTTCCCCAGCTTAAGGTACTTAGATTGTGTGTGTGTGTGTGTGTGTGTGTGTGTGTGTGTGTGTGTGTGTGTGTAGATATACTTAATCTAAGAATAGAAATATTAAATGAGATATTCACAGCAGTGAGTTCCAAGAAAATAGGTAAAGAAACATATCTAATGGATTTTAGAGATGCTTGTCTCCCTTTGAGAAGCTGTGTCTCACTCCCAACTTTTAAGCAGCAGCTTTTCTGTGACACAATAAAGAGGAGCAGTAACTTAACACAGCAGGAATGGTGCCTTATGATTTCTAAGCTCAGTGACCAAAAATTGGTCATTATATTTCCTGCTCAATGTTGCACCAGTTGGAAATCAAGGTTGCAAACCACACTTAGTTCTTATGCAGGGCCTAGTATTCCCTTTCAAATGTCAACTTTTTTTCCTTTTTCTTCTTCTTTTTTAAATACAAAGGCAAACTTGCTACGTAGGCCAGGCTGGCCATGGACTTCCATGCCTCCCTTGAACTTTCAGTCCTCCCGCAGACTTCCAGGTGCAGGGATTGTAGGCATGAAGCACCACACTGGCACACTCTAGTGGTTTTGAACAGGATTCAGTCTGCATGTCCTGTGACTCTAGCTTATCACCCATCTCAGCTCTGTGCTCTAGTCTACTTTTGTTTTGTGTTTTTTTGTTTTTGTTTTTGTTTGTTTGTTTGTTTTCTTGCTTGCTTATTTGGGGGCTTCCTTCAAGACTTTTGTCTTATCTTTTACTTCCTGAAGTTCAAGGCTGGCATTCCCAAGTATGGATTTTTGCTCTGTGTCCTGTGTGCTCTTCTCAAAGCTAAGTGTCCCCTGATCTGGTTTCAGAGGGCTGTCTTCTTCCCCATCTGGTCCCCATGTGTGTGGCATACCCTTTGCAGCTGTGCCACAACTCATGCACATTCTGCTTTTATTTTCAGTCTTTGTTCTACTATTATTTCACATTATTAGTTTGCATCAGCATATCCTAACGCTCAAAGATTTCCTCAGTGATATCTAGTCTACTAAGTCTAGATTTTTATCCACAGATTTTTTTTCTTTTTCTTGCTTTTAGAATTTCCATGTTTCTGCTTACACTGCCCATCTGTTTTTACATCCTGTCTACTTTTTCCAGCCCTCTGAATATGACTCATAGTTCTTTTTTTTTCTGTCCTAGTCTGATAATTGTGATATCTCTGCAGTGTTTGAACCTGCTTCTGATGCTCATCAGTCACTCCAACTATGATGTTTTTTTGTTCTGTTTTCCTACTTTTCAATATTCTTTTTAATGTGTTTTTTGTAACTGGACATGATGTAACTTTGTAACTGGCTGAAAGGACATGAGCTGAATAAGCTTTTAGTAATGTGATAGTAAGATGTGAGTGGAAGATAGGGGAGAGAGTGTTAAAAATGGGTGCTTCCTTTTCCCAGGTAGGGTCTGAAAACAAACAAACAAAAAACTCTAATATTTAGGTGTTAGGAACAGATCTTTTTAAGAGGAGGAGGCTCAGTTGAATTTGCATAATGGTTATTTCCCCTCCTACATTCCAGGACAGAAGTTTTCTCTCTAGTATTCACCATGAAAACACACAGAAGTGTAGAGACGCCCTTGTGATTAGGATCTCGAGAGTGTTTGACTCTCAGATGTGTTCTTCTGGAGCCACCAGAGCTCTGTCAGCTGCAGCGGAAAGTTTCACGCCCAGGGTTGGTTTCCATGTAAGCTTTCTCTATGACTTTCTGCTTTGACAAACTGGGATTCTCTGCATTCCCTTGTCTAATCCAGTTTTGAGGTAACAGTTGATTCTGTAATTTAACGTTAGTTCTCTGAAAGATCCAAGAATGGTTGAAATGTCATGTTTTTATTCATCAGACTTGAGTGACCTTCTGGCCCGTGCAGTGCAGAGCCAGCAGCGGGACCTCTTTCAAAGCTTCTCTGTGCAGATTTTGTAATTCCATTTAGATTGTGTTTCCATAGTGACACTCTTGAAAACACCGTGCTTTATGTTTTCCTTGAGAAGACACTAACATAGATACAAGTCTCAAAAGCCTGATGACATTTGTGTGTTTCCTAACTATCCAGGAAACAATTTTATACTGCCACTTCTTAATTTCTGTTTTTAAATACATATATCGTAATTATTTGAGGGTGATATACATGCATATAATGAATTTGATCATATTCATCTCCTAGGCCTTCCTCTAACTCCTCCCAGATCGACCCATTTCTCTATATCCCACCCAACTTTCAACTTCCTGTGTCCTTCTCCTCTTCACTACTGAACCCAATTTGTGTGACAGATATACTCACAAAGTTGGTGCTGTCCACGGGAGCATGGTCAGCCTACCAGGGGTCTTATCCTTTTTATTTTTTTTTTGGTTTTTCAAGACAGGGTTTCTCTGTGTAGCTTTGCGCCTTTCCTGGAACTCACTCTGGAGACCAGGCTGGCCTCGAACTCACAGAGATCCTCCTGGCTCTGCCTCCCGAGTGCTGGGATTAAAGGCATGCGCCACCACCGCCCGGCTTCAGGGGTCTTATCCTTAAGGAATACTAAATTGCTTTCCCTGAGGAGCCATCAATTGTCAGTGGCTTCTCTGTGAGAGGTAGGGGCTTGAGAACCCTTCATGCTGGAATGTTGTTAGCTTGATACTGGGCAGACCTTTTACAGTCAACTACATATGTTGCAAGTTCATGAATTCAGTGGCCCTGTCATATCCAGAAGACACTGTTTCACTTTAGTTCTCCCTGACCTCTGGCTCTTTCAACATTTCCTTTCCTTCCACAATGGTCCCTGACCCTTGGGACCCGGAGAAGAATGTGATGTCAATGTCTTATTTGTGGCTAAACATTTCAGAAACACTTCAGATGTGAGTATATCAGATCTACTTCTTACTGACTTTCTTCTAACTCCTCCCATACCCTCATCCAATTTCATGTACTCTTTTTAAGCCCACTGAATCCATTTATTGCTGTCAGTCTGTGCATGAGTGTAGGGCCACTCACTGCAGCATGGGCACAACCAGTCAATGAAGAGAGAATAAGGTTCTCTGGGGTGCTTAGCCCTAAATGGTACATCTGCATCATGCCCCCACCCTTCATGGCTCAAGGATCATTTCAGAAGAAGGGAGACAGAAAGGTGGTAAGACCTAGGAATATAGTAGGAGGCTGTTGTGAGACCATGTTAGCCACTTTCACACATAAGACCTGACAAAGACCAAGCCAGCTCAAATTTCAGCATGGATGAGGATGGACTCCGTAGTGAGGAAATACTGACAACTCATGGCTGCTGAGGGAAGGAGAGGTTTTCTTTAGAGGGTGTGGACCCAGGTAAGTTGTCCTCTCCTTTTGTCTGAGCTTCTTTTGTCTTACTTTATCTCTTTGGGAAATTGTTTTTGCCCTCACATTTTCTTGCTAATCTTTGTCTATGATTCACATTTTTGGGTTTAGACTTCTCTGAGTTACGGAGTTTCCCACTGTCTCCTAGGCTTTGCTGAGGTACCTCCACGGCCGCTCAAATAGAACATGTTCACAATGCCATCCTGTAACCTCTCTTTCTCAAACTCTGTCCCCTTTTTTCATTCCCAGCAAGTACAGTGTCCCTGAAATTTCTTCACTATCGAGTCCTCTCTCACATTTTATAGTGACGAGCTAACCATAAGTGTACACACGGGGCTAGCACTGGAGATGCTCCACACATTTGCCTGAGAGCTAACCATAAGTGTACACACGGGGCTAGCGTTGGAAATGCTCCACACATTTGCCTGCCTTTTCATTCTCCATCTCTAGTGACCTGGTTCAAGTTATTACAATAACTGTGGAGCATTCTTAACAGTTTCCCCCTCATCTGTACAAATATACTCTGTGTCCTCTTGCTCTTTTTTCTACACAACAAAGTAGATGGCCAAAATAGATCTTCTAAAATTTCAAACCATGTCATTTTATTTACAAAATAAAATGAAAAGCCCTGCCTGCATACTAAAGTACTGTGTACCATCTCACCTTGTCCTTTCAATCTCACCTCACGGTTCCCCTTCCTCTGTGACTCCCGGCTGTTTCTCTCCCCGGTGATTTTCTCACCTCAGAGGATTTGAACATGTGACCTTACTTACTTATCTTACTCTTTTCATCTCATTATTCCATCTTCATTCTCACATTCTCAGTTCCAGTTTATTTGCTAGAGGAAATCCTTCAGACTTACTGAACTAGATCACTACTTAGGGTCTGCGATCATATTGAAGCTATTATTGTGTTTATAACATATCTGCATTTTATATTTATCATAACATTTAAAAAAGAGTTTTCTCCCCTATGTCCTGGGAGTTTCAAGAAGGTAGAGTTTGTGAGTTATTTTTCCCATACCGCTTTAGCTTCCTTGTCAGACACAGTGTTTATCTGGTAGCAGATGAAGTATACACATTGACCAAATAAATGCACAGATGAATGACAATGTGCCAAGGTTAGAAATATGACTCCTATCCTTACTCCTAAAATATGCACCTTGTACCTTATGTCCCATTCTGCACTAGACTGTAGTATTTTGAAATAGATACATTTATTCACTCATTATTTCCTCAAGTGTTAAAATTTCAATATATGAAGTCTTTGGTTTATATCTAAGTAAACTATATGTATATGTAAGTAAATATAAATAATGCAGCACAAATTACTGTGTTATTTAGATGTTAAAAGCAGCACACATTCCCCACAATGTAATTACAAAAATCATAAACTTTGGAGGTTTTTAGAGCAACAAAATTCAAATTGGAACCCAATAACTTACATTTTTAAGTAATTATCTTTAGTGTTAGAAAGGCAAATTTGACCAGCACCAGCTTAATGCCATAATAGGGTTAGATCTGTAATGGAGTGAATATAAAGGGAATAACATTATTTACACATGCCTTCAGTCTTCTTCCAATATTTCTTCCTTTCTCTATGTGTGAATCTGTAGCAATACAGCCTGAAATAAAAATCAGTTTTATCTCCAATAGACTCACAAACCTTGTCTTGTTTTTCTTGATTCTTGTTTTGTCTTTTCTTTCTTTATTTATTTTGCATCCCGACTTCAATTTCTTGTCCCTCTACTCCTCCCATTCCCTCTCTCATCCCCCACCCCCTCAATCTACTCCTCTGTTTCTGTTCAGGAAGGGGCAGGCCTCCCGTGAGTATCAATAAAGCATGGCATATTAGGTTGCAGTAAGACTAAGCACCTCCCCACATATCTAAACTGGGCAAGGCAATCCAGGATAAGGAATAACTTCCCAAGAGCTAGTCAAAATATTAAGGAAAGCCCTGCTCCCATTGTTAGGAGTCCCACAAATAGAGCAAGCTAAACAATTGTCACATATATGTAGAGGGCTTAGGTCAGTCCCATGCAGACTCCCTGCTTGTTGGTACAGACTCTGTGAGTTCCTATAAGTCAGGTCAGTTGTAACTGTGGGTTTTCTTGTGATGTCCTGACCCCTCTGGCTCCTATGATCCTTCCTCCCTCTCTTCAGCAGTACTCTCTGAGCTTAGCCTGATGTTTGGCTGTGGCTCTCTGCATCTGTTTCCATCAGTTACTGAATGAAGGCTCTTGGGTGACAACAGGGATAGTCACCAATCTGATCACAGGAGATGTAAAGTCCAGGCTGTGTACTTACTATCGCTATGAGTTTTCTTTATTCTTAAGTACACTTTGAATTTCATCTGACTCATGTTTTGCTAATGGCAGAAACACATTTTCCTCCTACATAATAAGGAATTTGTCACTTAGGTCTTCAAGTAGAAAAATACATTAGTTAAGGTTGAATGCTGTTAGTTTGCCTATATCCAATAATATGTGATTTATCCTTATCCAACATGTTGCAGTTGAGTCTTATACATTTTACAGCTTTATCCTTTGGGAAATACCAGCCTATATGCTAACATTTTTCTAGGTTCAATGGTGTGAGTTAATTGCCTGGAAAATAGCTAGATCTAGAAACCATGTTAAGATTATTGCAACACCATTTTAGTGAAAGATTATAGTGTCAAGGAAGAATTCTGCTCAGATGAATAACCTCACATTGATTTTATACGAAGGGAAAAGTCTTTTCCTAGGTAAAGAGAGAAATTTGCCTTTTACTCAGTATTTTTAAAATGCTAATAAATCAGACTAATAGAATTCTAATGGTTCAATTTTGGAACAAGTAAGATTTCTGCTAGAGCAAAATTTGTGTTTAAACATTATAATTTTGTGACTTAAACTCAGCCATCTTCTGTTTTAGAACTCAAGGTGTCATCTTTATTCATGCTTAATTTACCATGTAGAGTCAGGATGAACACTGCTTTCCTGGGGAATACCAAGGGACTCTCCTTAGTCATAGATTTTATTTGTTTTAAGGAAATTGCTTCTCAGATTTTTTCCTATAGTAACTATGCTCAGTTCAGTGTTGGTTACAGGCACAAACCACTGTACACAGTGACCCTGTCAGGCCTAATAGTGCTACCTCTGCTGGGAAATGGACCTTGTCAGTCATCAAAGCTGCCTCCCACTGCCTGTGTATGCTTCCCATGCACACAGTCTCTGTAAAATAATTCAGGTAGTGCCTTAGCATCACTGAAATTTGACTTAGGAAATCATCACTTTATGCCAAATAGAACTGAAAATTAAAAATAGGAAAAATATTTGCAGCTCCTGAACCCCAAATAAAAAGCTATGACAAAATCCACTCAATGATATTATTGTGATCAATGTATCCATCCAATTTCCCTAAAGCGTGCTTTCCAAAATACTAGCTGAATAATTATAAGTTCTGATGAAACTACTGTCTTTCCTCCTCAAAGACTCCCAGCATTAAAGAAACAGATTTAATTGTATTAACTCTTGTATGCCAATAACGTGTTTATTGAAATTAATTTCCCGTCTTAGATTATTCAGGCTAATATAATAGAATATCATGTGCTGGATGGATTGTAAATATAGCGGTTTATAGCTTACCATTTGTGAGGTTAGAACTCCAAGGGCAAGGCTCTAGAAGGTTTATTACGGGCTGAGAGCTCATCCTGGTTCATAAAGGACTATCTACATTCCTCACAGGGCAGAAGGCTGGAGAGTCCTCAGAACTGACCTCCTTCTTTGCTGTGCCTCCCCCCACCTCCACCCATTCCGTCCCCTCCCCTCTCTCCCCTTCTCCCATATTACCTCCCCCTCCCCTCCTCCCTTCTTTGCTCCCTCTCTGCATCTCTCTCCTCTCCTACACTACCTCTTCTACCCTTCCCTCACCATGCCTTCTATAACTCTTTTTAAAGTGCTAGATCTGCACAGAGGTTTAAGCTTGCTAAGACCCTTCTCTCTTTAAGATATTTATATATATCTATGTATATATTAATTTTTGAGATTATAATTTCTCATTTCCCTTTTCTCCCTCCAAACCCTCCCAAGTATCACATCCTGCCCACTTTGCTCTCTTTCAAATTAATGGAATCCCTCTCTTTAATTGTTTTTATATTTGTATATATATGTATATATATATAAATATATATATGTGTGTGTGTGTGTGTGTATTCCTAAATACATTAATATAACCCTTTCAAGCCATGTAATATTACTTGCATGCAGGTTTCCAGGGCAGACCATTTGGTCTTGGATAACCAGTTGTGTTTGTCACTAGGGAAGACTGTCTCTCCTGCTCTCAGCACTCCTTAGTTGTCTGTAGTTCTTTGTGCAGGGCTGAGGCCTCATGAGCTTTCCCCATCTATATTACCATGTCTACTATTGTCATCCTTGTTCAGGATATGTTTAGGAAACCATGTTGGTGAGATTTAAAACTTCTAACATTTCTGACAGTCAAAATCTCACAGCAAACTCCATATTCCTTTGGCTCTGACAGGGTTTTGCACCCTCTTCTGTAATGATTCCTGAACCTTAGGTGAGGAGCTGTATTAGGGATATCAGTTGGACTGGGCTTCACAATTTTGACTCCAATTGGTTGTGGTCCTTATAATGGTCCCATCTGTTGCAAAGACAATTTTCTTGATGAGTGGCAGAGACTGCACTATCTGTTGGTAGAAGGACACATCTTGATTGTGTGGTCAGCAGTTATGTTTGTTTAGTAAAGTAGCAGGTGTAGGTTCTCCTTCCAGATCCACAACTTCTCTAGCCCTAAGCAGTTGGCTAGATTTCCAGAGCCAGGAATAATTTTTCTCCACTTTCTTTGCCTCTTCCTTGTCCTGAGGCCCTGGGCCATGATGCTGGAATGGTCTAAACTTCTAACATACATCAGTACAAGAGCATGCCAACCAAGTTTTATGCCACTTCCCTTGGTAACTGTTCATCTAATAGATGTAGACACTGTAAGGATTCGGTCCTTAATTACATCATCAGCCTTCGACGGCGTCCCAGCCTAAAAAGCAGGTGGTCCCTCTGTGCGCCCCTCTCTCCTTTCCGCTCCTTTCTCCCATTGGCCTCTCTCTCTCTCTCTCTCTCTCTCTCTCTCTCTCTCTCTCCAATAAAGCTCTAAAAAGGTAACCATGGCTGTGATTCTTTCAATCAACACTCTCCTCCACTGGCATGGCCGCCTTGGGCGGCGACCAGCCACGAGGAGCAATGCCACAGCGTAACCAACACAACAGACACTCCTCTCAGTATTTCACCATGTCACCCCACTTATTGCTGTACCCTAAACTATATTATTACTGTTGTCCTCGTGTCAAAGATGTGGATACAACAGAATTAAAGACCTCACTGCCAAAACTCTGTAGTCAGCTAGTTAAGGCAATCAATCTGCTTAACTGTCCGTTATGGCTTAACACAGTATTTGAAAGGAACAAATCACCTTTCTAGTCTGAAAATACCCACTTTAAATAAGAAATTTCACATATAGCCAGATGGTCAGAAATAAATAATGTTTATTGAGTTCTAGATGGTATGACTTCTTGGTATTTTACTCATACAACTGTAATCAACACAAGTGCTCTGTTAAGGCACAGTTCTTGCTCAGCCTCACCTCCCTTGCTTTTTGACAGCTACAACCTGTTTCCAATACAGCTCTCACATCCCCAATTGGTGGATTATGGGAAATTAATGTCACAAATAGCATGTGGATATTAAATATTCTAGTATCCTCTGCTTAGAGCACTTGTAAAATGCAGGAAGCTCAGTGGGTAGTTTTGCTGTCATCGATCACAAGGGAAATACAGGTATTTGCTGAGCCTCTGCTTAGGCTGAGTTTGAAGGTAGACTTCTGGAATAAAACCCTAGGCCAAAAAGAAAAGAAAAGAAACTTCTGGAGTAAAAATGCTGCGTTTAGCAGGTTACTATCCCAGTTGCATCCTGTAGACAGTTATATGATTATCAGCAAGTCAAGTTGTTTACTTTCACTGATCTTGCTCTGTGAGAGTTTAATAAAGTTTGCACTGGTTGTAATTCAGTCTGGCCATTATGCTTGGGTAAAATATGTATTTCAAATTGCTTTTAAAACAGAAAATGTTGCTATTTATATTCTTGCAAGAAAAGGAAAATCAAGTCAGCACAAACTGAATGCATGAATGGTAGAAATCATTGAATCTGTCTTAGAATAATCCTAATGTATATGTTCATTAATAAAGTCCTGGAAATAGTAAACAACAAAGTGTAACTCATAATTAGTTTAATTGGAATTTGTCAGTTTAAGAAGGACTAAGAAGTCTGGTGGTGGTAGCATGCACCTTCAATCATAGCACTCAGAAGGCAGAGGCAGGTGGATTTACATGAGGCTGGTCTGGTCTACAACAGTGTGAGTTCCAGGACAGCCAAGGCTACACAGAGAAACCCAATCTCAAAAAAACAAAACAAAAAAAAAACAAAAAAAACCCAAAAGACAATACAAACAAACAAAACAGGACTAAGATAACTGTAGGCCTCAGTGGTTTAAAGAACACAACACACAAGACTTCTTTAATTATGTTTGCTTTGGGTGGCTTAGATATTTCATGAAGAAAGAGATAGTTCCCTGTCCTTGGGAACAAATAGCAAATTCAATGACTTAATTTGCTACTTGTAGGGAGAAAGCAAAACCCTTGAGTATTGTGTTGTTAGGCCTGTTGAGATTATAAATTTCAAGAATAGTGACAGAAGAAAGTAAAACTTTTGAGATGAGTTTTATTACATATGAGCATACATATACATAATAAAGACACCTATATGCATATATTTTAATGATTAATATAAATTATCATAATCTTCAGATATTAAAGCATAAAAACAAGTGCATAAAATATTACCTTATTTTTCTGTGCCCTTACTAGGAAGGCATAAATATTCATTCAGAATTTTGGTATTAAAAACAATCACTAAAGTGCTTCAAAAGTATTGATTTTAATTTGAACTTTACCTTAAACACTAAATATTCTTATATATCACAGTGAGCAAAATCTTCTATGGAGATATTTTAAAGTATTTTAATATTTTAAAAGAAAAATCTAATATATTTATATTATTAAGCAGACTGAATTGGAGTTGGCTAATTTTCTACTTAAATCTGTCAATATTAAAGCACCATTGAGGCTGAGGCTGCAGCTCCATGTAGGAGACTGGCTCTACGTGCTCTAAGCCTAGTCAGTTCCTAGCAGTAGAAAAAAAAAGGGGGGGGGAAGGCCAATTAACCTGCCTGAGCCTTATCCAGGCTATTCTGCTAGTTTTGCACTGAACATACTTTCCCATGTGTCATGATAGGACTTTTTTCTGGAACATGGTTTATAATCTCCTAAAATGTTACAAATAGTGGCCATTTACATGCTACCCTTTTGTGGTGATACATTGTGTAGCCTAATAAATTTACTGAGGATCAGAGGACAGAGCCAGCCACTAGATTAGACATAGAGATCAGGCAGTGGTGGCACACACCTTTAATCCTATCACTCAGGTGGCAGAGATCCATCTGGAACTCTGTGAGTTCAAAGCCACACTGGGCTACATAAGATTGATCCAGTATAGGAGAGAAACAGAGCTAGACAGTGGTGGCACACACCTTTAATCCCAGCACTTGGAATCTCATGCCTTTGCTTGGGAAGCACATACACCTTTAGTCCCAGGAAGTAATATGGCAGGACATAGAAAGGTACATAAGGTGTGAGGAAACAGGAACTCACTCTCTTTAGGCTGAGGATTTCCTAGAGGTAAGAACTAGCGGCTGGTTGTTCTGCTTCTCTGATCTTTCAGGCAAGTATTGTAGTGTGCACAATATATCACCATACTCTGTTATTAACTTCAAAGTTGGTGATAATTTGAAGAATGGGTAGTTTAGGTCTGTACAGGTGTTAGAGATCAAGCTCATGTGGCCTGAGTACAAGTAGTCCTGAAGCTTGATGTCAGCCTTATCACAGCTACCAGAAATTCTATTTATTTTTATTAGTTCTTTGGGAATTATACACAATTATCATTGATCATATTGACTCCTTCCCCAACTCCTAGAACCACCCCCTTGAATACCCACATAACTTTGTGTCCATTTTTTGTAATTAATTAATTAAGTCCAATTTGTACTGTCCATACTTTTTTGAATGTGTACATGGATAGAGTATTAAACCAAATCCTATACCACCACACTACTTGACATTATTATCAACGGACATCACTATACCCATAGGTAACTGCATGCCACAACCTCATCAGAGAAGATTCAGTTTGAAGTAGATGATGATTAACACAAAGACCCACAACTGATCAAGGAGCAGAGAATGAGAGAGAACAAGGAAGACTATTTTTCCTGCTCTCACTCTGCTTCATTTCTCTCTCTCAAATCTATGGCCTCTTTCCTTAATTGTCATCACACACACATACACATAAACCCATTCAAAAAGACTTTGATAAAAGTACAATAACACTCCATTGTATAATTCTGTTTTATATCTATATCTATATCTATATCTATATATATATATTTATATATATATATCTGGAGAAAGTGAGAGAGAGGGGGAGAAATACAACCTGTCTAGTCAGTCTGTTTAATGTTATTTGTATGTATTTATCTGTGGGTTGACAAAATGGTATTGGATAACCAATGGGGGACGGGGGCTCTTTCATGTAGAAGACCATTTTTCCTCTTGTAGCTCTTTGTAAAGTTGCTTGTAGCTCTTTGTAGAGGGTTGAGTCCCTATGAGCTTTCCCCTTACACACTCGCACATCCGTTCTTGCTATTGTTGTTCAGGTCCTGTTCAGGCAGCTCTGTCATTGGGACTTTACAGGTGTAGCTTCTCTGATGTTGCAAATCAAAGTAACTTTGTGTAACAAGCTTTCTTTTCAGACTATCTTTGGATCACCAGCCCCCAAATAATGACATAGAGACTTATTATTAATTATGAAAGCTTGGCCTTTAGACTTTTTTCCAACTAGCTCTTATAACTTAATCAACCTGTATTTTTAAATTTACATTCTGCCACACGGCTTTTACCTCATCTCAGTACAGCACATCCGACTTGTTCCAAGTCTGCTCGCAAAATCTGTGTGCCTTTATTCCTCCTCCTCTTCCTCTCTCCCCAGAAATCCCTCCTATCCTCTCCTGACTAGCTATTGGCCATTCAGCTCTTTATTAAACCAATCAGAGGCACCTTAGGCAGAGACACATCTTTACAATCTACACAAATATTCCACAACAACTTTGAGATTTCATCTTACCCCAGTCAGAATCACAAGGATCAACAAAACAACTGACAACAAATGCTTGCAAGGTTGTGGAGAAAAGGGAACCCTCATTCAGTATTGGTGGGATTGCAAACTGGTTCATCCACTCTGGATGGACATCTGTATTAAAAATCCTCACAAAAAAAGAAAGAAAAAGAAAAAAAAAAAGAAGTCTGCCATATACGCTGCTATACCATCACACTACTTGGTCTTTTGTCAAAGGACTTGACATCCTATTCCTCAGATACTTTCTCATCTCATCTATGTTCATTGCTGCTCTAGTCACAATAACTACGAAATGGAAAGAAACTGAATATTCTTCAACTGAAGAATGGACAATAAAAATCTGGTGTATCTACACTCTGGAACACTATTGAACTGTAAAGAAAAATGAAATTTGGAAGTAAATGGTTGGAACTGGAATGGATCATTTTGAGTAAGGTAACCCAGACCAGAAAGATACACATTTCAAGCTATCTCTCATCTGTAGTTCCTGAGTCTTCAGATATGAGTATAATCTAGAGTAACTTCAGAACCAAGAAAAGCAAAAGCGAGCCATGGGAGAGGAGGTGTGTCCAAATAGAGGGGAATAGCAAGATACAAATGATTTAAAGCGGAAAGTGGGAAGAGGGCACTTTAATTAGGAAGAGGAGAGATAAATACAGAAAAAGGAGACTAGAAAGTAAAATAAGGGGAAAGACATCTGAAAGTTATAAGGAACCATATTATTTTCTATCTAGTTAAACTTATACATAATTCTGTTTAAATAGTCGGAAACAGGAAGCCCACTTCAATAAGAAATCAAGAAATATAGAGTGTCATTATGAATGGTACTCACCTTGGAGTCCAGAAAACCAGATGGTTAATATGTCAATAAATAAAATCATAATTTTAAAAAGATGATTATTTGAAATAAATAAAAATTATTCAATTTGTACTAGAACTACCCTTTAAACAATCAAGCTATTACAGTTGGCTAAGACTTCTCTAATTTTTCTGTAGGGAATTCATCCTTCAGGAAAATTTATTTCCAGAGATTCTTAATGAAATGCTGTATGAATGGGTGATTTCTTGTTCGTTTCCCTGAGTCTAATGAAATCTTATAGAAGTGCAGAATGTTAGCATTTAGGCATCCCTGCCTAATGGCATGTGTGTCCTTAGGATCCTGACAGGATATTTCCTCAGCTGCAGCCACTAATAGTAACTCTTGTGTGCATTCGCTGTGTGTGTGTGTGTGTGTGTGTGTGTGTGTGTGTGTGTGTGTGTGTTTTAATAAAAGGCTGGTCTTGCTCACTCCTGTGTCTTTCTCTTTCTCTTCCTTTGCTCTCGTCTGCATGTACCGGTCTCTGGTCCCTTCTCTGCCACTTTTCTCCCCTCTCATCAATAAATCTCCCATGTGGGTCTTGTTGTATGGTGTGACTCCTTCCTGCTGATTTAAAATACAACAGTATGAACATTCAAAATAGGTGCATGATTGAACAAAGGGGGTTGTATGACTTAGCAAAGCCTCTTCGTTCCAACTCCTCTTCACATGTCTGTCCCTTCATCCTTTACCATGGGGAGAAGCAAAGGCTGGTCTTTAGAGAAAGGACCGAGAATCTCCTATGTCCTCCTCCAGAGGACAAGGTGGGAGAAGTTCAGAGACATTTTTACTCATGCTGTGGTCTCAGGTATTAAGGCACCACACAATGAGGAGCTGTGTCCTAAACCCCATCACAGAACTTTTTGTACCTATAGAGAACAGTACTTTTCAGAACAGTATATTTCGTTTATATCTACTCCTGTGGAATGTAAATGATTTATGCATATTTTGATGATGAAAGTATCCACTTTTATTTTAAATTGCGGAAATACCATGCCATTGCTGAAAGTGTCAGGGCCATACATAGTATTATGTATGAAAAGAGATGATAAGGGATGGCCTGCACATCTGTGGACTCCTTGGATTGACAGACTTGCTCTTTGCTTAACTCTGTAAGGAACACAATTGTTTCTTTGCTGGTGGATTATCTTATATTCCTTGTGTAAACATATACACTTGCACATCTATATATTTAAGTGGAATAAAATATTTTTATTTTTAAAATTTACCTATTTAGATAGTTTGTGTATGTGGGGACATGTGAGTCACTGTGCATATGTGGACATCAGAACACAATCTTAAAATTAGCTCTTTCTTTATCCCATGTTGGTTTAAGGGTCAACTCAGGTTGTCAGGCTTCGGGGCAAGTGCCTTTATTTTGGAACGCTCTCACCCACCCAATACGCAAATTATTAATTTTGTAAATAGAATTGTATCAAGCATAATCTTCTCCTCTGGACAGGGTGCTCTTCATAGCAAACCTACGCTGAGCCTATGCACATCCAGCTAGGTATTTTCTCCAGTCTGAGATTTTTAATGGGTTAAAATTTAAATATTTTCCATTGGCCATAATAGAAAATCTTTAATATTTGAATTTTTTCTTACTTAGAAGAGAAAATGTAGTGTTATACATTGAAGCAAAAAAATGACAATTTTCAAACACATATGTGTGCCTGCTTTTACAACAAATTGACCACTTTAGAAAATATGTCTTTCAAATAAAGTAATGGTTTTGGCTATGAGTCTCATACATTATTCCTTATCTGAAAGGTTCATAGTAATTAGAAGGTCATTACTGTCCCCATGATGTAAGTTGGGGACTTTTATTCTTTTATATGATTCTTTTATTACTAAACTGGTATGACAAATGTGGCTGGAAGGAAAATCTGTGTCATTACAAATGTGAAATGTGTCAGCCCAGCAGTGTCAGAAAAAAAAAGTGTCACAGGGAGTGTTTGCCTCTGATGATGTAGTGATGGCTGATAACAAAGCACTGTAATAAACAAAGTAATAGAATGTTTGCCATATTTAACAGAAGGACATTTTTCCGTGATTTATGTTTTATGGAAAGACATGCATTAATGAGCAGCCAGTGAGTTACAACTCAAAGCACGGTAGTTGTGAACCATCAGATTATTTTTCCTATACTCAACATTGTGAGCTAACCAGTATTTGAAACACAGTATAGAATAAGGAGAGGTTTAAACATTAATCACCTCTCAGTTTTAAACAAATAAAAGTAACTAAATGTATAATAAGACCATGCAAGGAATATGCATCTGCATAATTATACAGTTGGAGATGCTTCAATGGTTTGTTACATATGACTCATGTTATTCACTGTGGTCGTCAGGAGACCAGCACATACTACTGGGCTAGAAGGACAGTGTGAAGTAAGATTCTTTATATACTTCTGATGTATATTTCATCAGTGTAATAATCATTGGTAATTCAAACCATAGCTGCAACACTTGGTTTGGAAATATGATGTAAGTGTGCCCCCATGTGGCTGCAGAATCGCCTGTAAAGAATGTCTTCAGAAAAGGCATCAGTAGAAAGGGCTTTTTTAGTGAATAATTATTCATTGTAGAATCCATCCAAGTGACAGGGCTCATAACTTCTTGTAGCTAGTGTTTTCCTGCCTGGCCCACAGTCAGGACAAATCCCTCTCACCTGCCAGTCCCACGCTGCTCAGACCCAACCAAGTAAACACACAGAGACTTATATTGCTTACAAACTGTATGGCTGTGGCAGGCTTCTTGCTAACTGTCCTTATATCTTAAATTAATCCATTTCTATAAATCTATACCTTGCCACGTGGCTCGTGGCTTACTGGCATCTTTACATGCTGCTTGTCATGGCAGTGGCTGGCAGTGTCTCCTTCCACCTTCCTGCTCTTTTCTCCTCCTGATAGTCCCACCTATACTTCCTGCCTAGCCACTGGCCAATCAGTATTTTATTTATTGACCAATCAGAGCAACACATTTGCCATACAGAACATCCCACAGCACTCCCCCCCCCTTTTTTTTCAAAAAGGAAGGTTTTAACCTTAACAAAGTAAATTACATATAATTTGGGAATTTGGACATAGCTTCTCTTACTACTTCCTGCTGGAGGGGAGTGCTGTATCTTATGGGGACACAAAGAAAATTTTAGGATCATGGAGTAGTCCATGAGGCTGTATTGTCTGAGCCAGTTGCCTTCAAACCATTCTGGATGTTGAATCATCTGGGCCATGGTGTCATCGGAGACCTTCAGGGGGTCTTAGTTGGTCAAACCTGATGTATCTTAATCTGGAACAAATCCATAGCCTCTGGCTTTCTGTAGGAACAAAAGCAGAGTCTCCTTTCCAAAGCAACACATCCTTACATCCAAATTTTGAAGTCAAGGTATCTTTAAAATATACATATTGGTTTAACTCAACATCTTTTATGATCAAATGCTTTTCTGCAGTTAAAAATCCCAAAGACCGTGGATATATACATCCAGTTCCCTTAGTCATTGGATGGGGTTTCTAGCACGACAATTAGGGTGTTTGACCATCCTATCGCCAGAGTAGGTCAGTTCGGGCTATTTCTCAACTATTGCCAGCAGTCTATTGTGGGGGCATCTTTGTGGATTTCTGTGGGCCTCTCTAGCACTTTGCTTCTTCCTATTCTCATGTGGTCTTCATTTACCATGAACATTCCTTATGTTCCCTCTCTGTTCTTGATCCAGTTGGGATCTCCTGTTCCCCCAAGTTCTCTTTCCCTCGTCCCTCACCCCTCATTACCCCCACTCACGTCCAGACTGTTTATGTAGATCTCATCCATTTCTCCGTCATTGGGCGATCCCCATGTCTTTCTTGGGGTCCTGTTTTCCAGGTAGCCTCCCTGGTGTTGTGAGTAGCAGTCCAGTCATCCTTGTTCCACAACTAGTATTCTCCTATGAGTGGGTACATACCATGTTTGTCTTTCTGAGTATGGGTTACCTCACTCAGGATGATTTTTTCTAGATGCATCCATTTGCCTGCAAACCTCATGATGTCACTGTTTTTCTCTGCTGAGTAGTATTCCATTGTGTATATGTACCACAGTTTATTTATCCATTCTTCAGTTGAAGGGCATCTATGTTGTTTCCAGGTTCTGGCTATTACAAATAATGCTGATATGAACATAGCTGAGCAAGTGCCCTTGTGGTATGATTGAGCATTCCTTGGGTATATGCCCAAGAGTGGTATAGCTGGATCTTGGGGGAGATTGATTCCCAATTTTCTAAGAAAGCGCCATATTGATTTCCAAAGTGGCTGTACAAGCTTGCATTCCCACCAGCAGTGGAGGAGAGTTCCCCTAGCTCCACATCCTCTCCAGCACAAGGTGTCTTCAGTGTTTTTGATCTTAGCCATTCTGACTGGAGGGTTTATGTGAGCAAGAGTTGTTGGGACCAGGGATGGATGGAATACAGGGACGAGTGGCCAAACGAATGGAAACACATGAACTGTGAACCGATGGCTGAGGGGCCCCCAACTGGATCAGGCCCTCTGAATGGGTGAGACAGTCGATTGGCTTGATCTGTTTGGGAGGCATCCAGGCAGTTGGACCAGGTCCTGTACTCAGTGCATGAATTGGCTGTTTGAAACCTGGGGCTTTGCAGAGATGCTTGGCTCAGCCTGGGAGGAGGGGACTAGACCTGCCTGGACTGAGCCCACCAGGTTGATCTCAATCCTCACGGGAGTCTTTGTCCTGGAAGAGATGGAAATGGGGGGTGGGCTCGGGGGAGGGGGGCAGGGCAGGGTGGGGTGGGAGGGGGGAGAACGGGGGAATCCATGGCTGATATGTAAAGTTGAATTATATTGTAAAATAAAATAAAATAAATTAAAAAAATCCCAAAGACAACACAATCCGGATTCTCTGTGTAATATTCATCTTTATGTGGCTTATTTTTTATATTAATTTTATTGTCTCTTTAAAGACTTTATTTTTTAAAACTATGTATTTGTTTATATAACTGTATATAATCACCTTTTTTGTTTCTTTCAAGCCTACGTATATTTTACACACATTGTAAACTATTACATTTGAATCTGTCTTATTGTGAATCTATTGCTTTAAACTGCAGCATTTGTAAGACTGAAAAGGAGCTAGGGCTGCTGGCTCTGCCCACCTCAGCTTCCCAACATGGCGGTGTTACGATTACCGCTAGCTCTGGGAGCTATTGTGGGTCTATGCTTCTATCAAAGCAGCGTGTAGCCCAGAAACCTCTTTTTTTTTTTTTGTACTAGCAAAGGCTAAATCCACCACGCAGCTTAATGTGCCACTTGCAGATGCCTCATTCCCACCATACGGCAGGTCAAACATGCACGCCAGGAACCCGCCATACAGTAGTAGCTCAAACCGGCAAGCTGCCGCTCATTTGAGAGAGATAATTAGGAAGCTGTTTTTAGTTCCGTTTTAGAATCTTTTCTCAGGTTTTAAGTGGAAATTCCTGCCCCACGTTCTGACGTCATTTGTAGCTAGAGTTTTCCTGCCTGGCCCACAGTCAGGACAAATCCCTCTCACCTGCCAGTTCCACGCTGCTCAGACCCAACCAAGTAAACACACAGAGACTTATATTGCTTACAAACTGTATGGCCGTGGCAGGCTTCTTGCTAACTGTCCTTATATCTTAAATTAATCCATTTCTATAAATCTATACCTTGCCACGTGGCTCGTGGCTTACTGGCATCTTTACATGCTGCTTGTCATGGCAGTGGCTGGCAGTGTCTCCTTCCACCTTCCTGCTCTTTTCTCCTCTCTTTTAGTCCCACCTATACTTCCTGCCTAGCCACTGGCCAATCAGTGTTTTATTTATTGACCAATCAGAGTAACATATTTGCCATACAGAACATCCCACAGCAACTTCTGTCAAAATTTTTACAAATATTACAAATATTTTATGTCCCTCACTCACACATTTTCGCCCATGTCTCTCTGATTCTGAAGTGATAAAGCTACACACACACACAAAGTTTTATTTTTCTTGTGTTTATATTGCTAGCTGAAGTCAAGTTGGAGTAATTCTCAGCCACTGTTTCAAGGTACATTTTGTGCTTAAATGGAGTGATGGACCAGGAAAGAACATTTGTACTAGAGCAGGTTCAGGGTCTAACAATTGTGGTTGCCCATTTATGAGATGTATGAAGACTGTAATTTGTTTATACACTTTGCTCATCAATAGGGTAGCTGACATTTAGAATAAATATTTTTCCATTCTACAGAATTTGGAATTCCCTTTCCAGGAAGGTTCTTGTCTCATAGTGACCATCTCTCACAATATTTTGATATGAAGGTATCATTGCCCATTTATCAATCCCCTTATTACTCTAGTCTGAGGACTCATGTACAAAGTCTCATCTGCTGACCAAGTTCATGCTCTGGAGAAGTGCCACAGTGACTGACAGTGCTCCCTGAGATAAGGCCATATCAGATTTCTGGTAGTTCAGTGTGTCTGCATCAGGCAAACATAGGCACAAATGACTAATGCAAGAAAGATGGGGAGCATTCCCATGCTAGGAGGGAAGACTCAGATAATAAAGGAAGGAGGCATTATTACGAATATGTGTATACGTGTCTGTGTGGCATTCATTTCAGCTTGACTGTCCCTTATGTGTTTGAGTACGTGACAGTAGAGCAAAGTCTAAGGATGCTTCTTTGAGATGTTTTAAGATTACTGACTGTCCAAACAGGGGACTGAATGTACATTCAAGCAGTGTTATAACTTCAGCCAATTTAGCGTCACTGTTCTTTGTGGAAATTTCTCAGGCATTAGTCACTCTTCCCATAGTTTCATGTCATCACTTTTGTTAACCTCAAATGGTGATATCTATAAAAATAGATTTGATTTTAAAGATTACAATAATAAAAACCTGAACATTTGTTTTTCTCCCTACTAAAAATCCTGCCCCTTAATTAAAGTTTATATCTAGTACCGTTTTTATATTGTGTAAGATTTTTTATGTTCAATCATGAAATTGCAAGGAAGAATCAGTAATCAATCAGTAATTACTTTGTCGGCCTCTCTCTTTTCTAGAGCCCAAGCTTGCTGGGAATGATGATGTATGCTTGTAATAACACCAACAGCAGAGACGGAGTCAGAGGAGCAGGCAAGAGAGGGCCATATGGTGAATTCAGGACTATCCTGGGATACATGTGTTCAAAAAATAATTACATATTTTATAAAGACAAATTCAACCATTTTGATTCTTCATTAGAAAGTGAAAACTGAAGTTAAGTCAAAGTGAAACCAAAATAGTAATAATATTAATATTTCAAATAATACATTTTCTCCATATACTAATAGAAAAATAGATTAGAGTAGGAGAAAAAAGCAGCAGATGTAGTTAAAGCATTTGCTTTCTGAATTCAGAACCTTATGGCATTGCCATAAAATGCCATCTCCATCAAAATGTTGGCTGGTAGTCATGTAGTTACTGATCCTCATCCAGAAAACTCTATCAGATATCAGAACTAAATAATTCTTCATGCTCCTTTTTTCCTTGACATCTTATACTCTGTAATAATTTATAGCCTGCAAAGAATTTTACATTAAAACTGATTATATTTTAAGTAATTTTTTACCTCTTTTGTGGTTTTTAATGGGGGAGCGATAAGGCACAGACAACCCAGTAAAAATTGTTTCCTAACTTTGGATGGTTCTTCATGTTTAGCCTGGAAATGTGTCTTGTGGCAGTGAAGTAGCTCTATTGAGAGTCAGAGATGTCAAGGGCTACCTGAGCTGCAGATTGGCCGATGCGTTTTTTTTTTCTTTGCATCACTCTTTTCTTGTAAAAGAAATCAAATTTAATCTCTTATGAATAGTTATAAATTTCACTGTTCTAAAAGTCTGTTTTATATATCCATTTCCACAAATGCAGAAGGATGAATGATGTCAAAAAGTGTTTTAAGATTAAAGCACTGACACCTTTATCTTTGTGTAAGTAAGACACTTGAATTTGTAAGGCACCAATAATAAAGAGTTAGAACAGACCACTCAGTTCCAATAGAGAAATTCCATAGCTGTCATTTAAAATTCTCCTGTTTGCTACTATTCCTCAAATCTACAAAATAGAAAACATTCTATTAAATAAATCTTTTTCTCTTAAAGTCTAGAATCATCACCACAAAGCTCAGGTTATCACTTTTAATAATACCCCATGCCACTTAGAAATATTGTACATATTTATTTTACATTTACAATATCCCATAAACAAAAGCATGGACTATGTATGCCTTGTGGCAGCCTAAATGAAGGGCAGGTGGCCAAGTTTTATGCACTGTATCATTTTTGTACAGTTCCTATAGTACAGACATGGCATTGAATGCTTTTCAAAATCTAGCTAGGGGAGATGTTCTAGCACATTCTGTAATTTATTCTATTATTAAAAATTGGCCACTTGTAGCCCATCTCTAAGAAAGTTTAGCAACATGAATGCATATTGTGATAGTTACCAAGATACATCACATTCTAGATAGAGAACACAGGAAACTTTACCCTCCATGCCCCAAGGAAATAAAACCTTAGCCAGATACAGTAACATTTTTTTGTGTGAAACTTTTGTTTTATAATGCTAGTTACATTTCTAGATAAGTTAGTATCTACTGGAGCTAGTCACACAGCACCTTTGATGTCTTGAACAGACTACAACCACCACAAATGGAAGAAAAGAGGTTGCTCAGAAGAGTCCACAGTCTTTGAGATTCTCTTTTATTATTATGTCTGTCACTGCATCAAACACGAATTTGACGTTTTGGGTATCAGTAGCACAGGTCATGTGAGAGTAGATTTCCTTATCTTCTTTTTTTAAATTCAGATCTAGAAACTGGTTTTTGATGTAGTTTCCTGCATCTTCAAATGTATTTGGTCCTTAATGTACAAAGAAATGAAAGACATAAACATTAATCACATCATAGAAATCATAGAGCTATAAATAGCACCAACAAGTTTTAGGATTTAGCAACTGTGCATTGCATGATGCTGTCTGATGTATGGAATCTTAATGTACATCACCTCTCCACCTCAAAGTCAAGGTGCAAGAGGTCAGATTTTAGGGATGTCAGCTCTGCTGGGATTTCTGAGAGTTATATGTTGATTCATTTAGATGCATATGTAAAAAAAAATTAAAGAAGACCAGGCTGTGAATCTGCGAGGCAGGAAAATGGGGGTCAGATATGGGAGGGGCAAGAGAGAGAAGGGGGAGAAATGATGTTTATAATTGAAGTTTTAAAAAATTTAAAAGCTGATATAACAAGGTGAGTGATACAAATAACATTCTCTCCTCTCTCTCTCTCTCTCTCTC
>CABHPQ010173370.1:0-41816 GCA_902168405.1 Peromyscus aztecus
AGCTTAGTCAAATTATTTTTCTACTGAGCCAATGCTTTGATGATGGAATATAAGATAAAATTATAAGATCGAATCTGCTATCTTATAAATTGTTTACAGTAATACAAATCATTACTAATAATATACCATTAAAGATAATATATGGCAAACTTAAAAATACAAACATCTAATATTTAAGCTTATATATTGCTATCTTATTTTTTACCCACTTCTAAAATACAGATATATTGGCTAAGCAATCAGATTTATATATGAACCTTTTGGGCTCTCAATAAAATATAATAGAGTGATAAACTCCTTTTCATTGGCTCTTACCCATTATATCACTTCTGATTATTATCATTTGGTAACAATATATAAATTTAAGAAAAAGAAAGTTTTCATAATTGCAGTATATGGATTTTCCCATGAGTTTCAACTCCATCCAGTTATTAATAAACATTCAGTTTATACATGCATACTATAATACTTGATAGTAGTTTGAAAAAATGCTTAGCATTTGTTTATAGACTTTTAAAAACAAATTTTTATTCCCAGCAAATTCAGCATATCTTTCATGATTCCTATTTATTATTGATCCTCTGGGATTTTTCAAGTAGAAATACATACATGCAATTGTGTCTTCTCCCTACCAGCCATCTGAACAAACTTTAATCAAACCAAGGCACCTGAAGGAACACTAGTGTATGACATAAAGTTATCAATTACACCTGAAAGCCCTCTTTCTTTAGGACTTTCTCTGCTTCTGTTGTGGCTTTTCATAATGGAGAAGAAAAATAGAATGCAGGTGAAAAGGCTCTTTCTCATTGTGTGATTCCAAGAAATAGAGATTGGTGTAACACAAATCTTAAACGGTCTTATTAGTAGAAAACCCAGAGCCAGATATTGGGGTGAAAGCTGAAAGATCAGAGAAGCAGAACAATAAGCCTTTAGCTTACCTCTGCAAAATTCTCAGCCTCAAAAGAGTGAGTTCCTGTTTCCTCACGCCTTATATGCCTTTCTGGGTCCTGCCATATTACTTCCTGGGATTAAAGACGGGTGTCACTGCCTGGCTCTTTTTCTCTCCTGTAGCCCAGTGTGGCCTTGAACTCGCAGAGATCCGTCCGGATCTCGATTGGTAGGATTAAAGGTATGTGCCACCACTGTCTGACCTCTATGTCTAGGCTGGCTCTGTCCTCTGATCCTCAGGTAAGCTTTATTGGGGTACACTATATATCACCACAGATTGGCGTAGTTATTCTGCTAGTGGTGACACTGAGGTGATTGTTTCTGTTTTCATTCTCTGCTCATCGCGTTGCTAACTTGTCTTTGACTTTAGTTTCACCTGAAAATGTTTCACTGGGTATCTTTTAGGTCATTATTTGCTAATACAGCGATGCTAAAAAGACATCCAAAGACAACTACTAATATCTCCTAGTTATCAACCCACTTTTAACATGCAAAATCATATTCAGTTGTAGATTGCACTGAAGCTTTATTTCAAGTTATGTATCTATTTGTAAGTTACTCTCCTTTTTAAACTGCAGGGAAATTCTGGAAAACAAACACCACAAATATTCAAGCAAATCACCTAAGTGTTCTAGAAAATAGTGAACATAAAGATTCAAGAGCCTGTTAAGAATAAACTTGACTTTCATGTAAATAGCTCTTCCCTTTGAAGGATTTTTGCATGTCACTTGCTCAGTTGAGAACTCATTGTAGATTGCTGAGGCCTCTTCATGTCTTCAAAAGTAGAATATGAATTGAATGCTTCACAATTAGATGGTCAAATGTAATCTTTTTGAGGAAATGTACATTTGGAAGACCAAATGTAGGTCTTCCATATACTCTATCACTATTCCTTGGAATACTAACTGAGCACCTACCACTCCATTGCCAACAGTGCTCAATTCCTAGCTTACAAGTCACTTAGTGTGAAAATGCAGGGGTCTGATCAGAAGAAATTCTGCATCACACCTTTTGATTACAACAGTGTAAAAGCTTCATTTTAACTAAGGACAATCCAATGACAGTTCCTCTGCTGTCTGCAGCAAGTACATTATCCTTTAAGTTGTTTCCTTTGAATCATCACAAAAACTCCATGAAAAATACATTATTGCTATTTCACAAAGTAAGATGATGCTCCAAGAGTTGAAGTTTAATATTAGACAATATAATAGGAGATTTCAATCCAAGATGGAGATCATCTGGGTCTTTCAATGTTAAAAGCTATCTTTCATACAAATGTAATACTGTAATGACCGTCTAGTGGGGAATAGGAAATGAGTAGCTCAGCCTGTAACCCACTTTTATTCCATTTATTTGTAATAACCTCTGCTCTTTTCAGTGATTATTATAATTTAAATACTATATCAAAGGCACATTCTATGAAATTATAAGAGCTAATATGATAGCCTGCAATGTATTTACAGATGATTATTTTTATTCTGATTATTAAGAGTTATGTATGTATATTACTTAAAACTTATAATACAAAGTATATTAAACACATAACTCACCCTAAGCATAATTAGTTTTTGCTGTATCTCATTTACTCAAAACAGTATACATTTATTCAATATGTAAATTTTGTTCAAAAAGTATATGTTTTGTTCTTGTGTGTGTTAATGTACATATGGTGTACTTTTCCCATGTTTAAATCACCATTTTGTAATGTGATTCTATTACTTTCTGTGATTTCTGTTGTTTTTTGCAACTTGTTTGACCAATTCTTCATTTTCTATATAACACTTGTTCACATTCATATATGGACAGACTTACAATGAGTTTGAATGTATACCTTGATAGAACAACATCAGTTATGCAAAGTGTAATTCCAAAGTGAATTTGCTGTCTTCACACAAAGTGTAAGGTCCTATCAACTTGCAATACAGTATTTTCCTTGAGCAGTTACAAATATATACTCCCACTGATACTCAAAAGAATTATTTTTCCCTCCGTGTAGTTATCATCCAGAGTATATACCCATGTCCATCTAATGTTCTGTGCATGTCCCCAATGTGGTAGAAGTGTCCTGTTGGTGCTGCTCTTCTTTGTTCAGTGAACACATGACATATTCTGCGTTTCTATGGGATTTGATAAGGTCAGAAGTCGACTGTAGTCTTAGCAGAGTTGTAGGGGAAGAGCTCTAGCAACCTTGCTGTCACACACAGGCCCTCACCGTTCCTTGCTTTTTGAACGCTATTTAACAATTAGATGCCAATAGAAGCATTATAACATTTTATCATACTTGGCAGTTACCAAAAATATATCTGATCACTGTTTTATTCTCTAGTTTTATTAAGGATTGACTGGCAAACAATATATGCATATATATACATATATATGTACACATACACACACATATGTCTATATGTCTCTCTCTCTGTCTCTCTCTCTCTATATATAGATATAGATAGATAGATAGATAGATAGATAGATAGATAGATAGATCTTGTATTAAGCCTTGATATACATGCACATGGAATTTTGAAATGCTCAGAAGCTATTATCACAAATATCATCTCATAGAATGAGCTTCCTTCACTTTGCCTTTATAACTGTTCTCTCCGTCAGTAAACATTTTAGATCTGTGGACTTTCAAGTCTTGAGCTTTGTGTCATATGTGAGAGTATCCTCAAGCAAATATACCATGTATATAAATTGGGAAGTTATGATATTGTATCATTTTTTCAGTGATGTTAAGATCTCCTCTAAAGTTCAACTTCAAGTATGGATTTCATGCTGCCATAACTGGTCCAGCTTTTTCTCCTTTCTCTTAGTGCTAGGAATCAAGCTCTCAACAAGTCCTCTATCACTAATGCAGCCTTTAATCCAACTTTAAAAGTCTGTCATGTAATTGTTTTTAATTAAAATTAATATATGTGTATTTTAAAGATTATATGTTTAAAGGTTAGTTGTATAGATGCTGGTACATAACTTTAGAGAAATTTTGTGTCATTTTGCTTATGTATGGTAGGAGGGAAATATATATGTGATGTGAATAAAATTTTAAGCCAACAAATTTGTCAGTATGCAAAAGAGCTATATGACTACAACAAAGAATTTTAAAAATTATATCTCACTTTTTTGTCTTAAAAACAAATACAGTTTAATTGTGCTAATTCAGAGACATTAAGTATTAATATGAATTTAACTTTACCATAAGATTTTAAGCAAGTCAGTGTTTGTTAATAAGACTTGTAGTAGCAGATTCAGTGTCTGTCACGTTAAACCAGAAGGGTTTTGAGTTTGTCTTCCTAAACTCTCAGTGTGGTGAAGCGTTGATCTTGTGCTTTTGTCTGACAGGCTTTCGCAGGCAAAGACCTGGAGGAGCAGTTGCGGTCAGTGTCCAGTGTAGACGAGCTCATGTCTGTCCTGTACCCAGACTACTGGAAAATGTACAAGTGCCAGCTAAGGAAAGGGGGCTGGCAGCAGCCCACCCTCAACACCAGGACAGGAGACACTGTAAAATTTGCTGCTGCCCATTATAACACAGAGATCCTGAAAAGTAAGTACGGCCAACGAAGTGTGTGAAGAGCCTCAGGTGTTCCACAGTGATGATGATGATGGTGTGGGCCTTTGCTTCCAGCTCAGTATACCTTAAGTCCTCCCACAATAAAGAAAATAGAAGTGAGCCGAAGTACTTTGAATAAAACACCATGGGAATTCTTTTTACATAGTTAGATGATTTCTTGAAATTCATAGCTAGGAGACACATGCATATGAACACACATTTATTTTGAGAATTGAGACAATAGTCCACTGTAAACATTTGAAAATACTTAAATAAATTTTCTAGTACTGTGTTAATTTATTTTAGTTACTTAGGTTAGTTTAATTGTTTGTATCTCAAGAAAATGGATATTTTAAGAAAAACAGCATTGCATGAATTTTCTTTTTTTTTATTTCAATTTAAACATGCTCAATTTCACTTTTGTGCTAGAACATTTATTCATTGTGCATAAGATGCATAAAACTCTGGGCACTATTTTCATAGACAGGCAGACAGACAGACAAACACACACTTGAAAGTAATGAAAGAAAAATAGTTGCTCACCCACACCACCTCCCGAAAGCTACTTTCTGTCTTGTTACCTCAGAGATAACTGACGCAGAATTGCCTTTTATGAAGGAGATAAATAGCTACCATAACATTTCACAAAAACATTATGATGTTGTGTAAAATGGTGTAATATGAGTGGGCAGGCCAATTTAGAAAAAGCTTTCTTTAGTTTTGAATATTTCTGTGTTTTAAAGTTTGATATTGGGGCCAGGTAGATGACTCAGTAGGTAAGACAGCTTACTATGCAGACACAAAGACCTGAGTTTGAATCCCCAGCACCCATGTAAAGGTAAGCATAGCTATGGGTGCCTATAACCCCAGCATTGCAGAGAACAGACAACAGAAAGTCCTGGGAACTAGATCGTCAACCAGCGTAGCATCTGGCTCACTGAGAAAACCTATCTCAAGGCAAGATAGAGAATGATAGAGGAGCCGAGTCTTCTTCTAGCTCCGTGGCATCCCACCACACACACACACACAATATGATAGTGCTAAGTATGTTTAAAACAAAACCAGACAAATTAACTGGAATCATGGCAGAATAACCCATAATTTATTGTCCTTAAAAGTGTTACTTTAGAGGAAATATGGAAGATGTAAACTACAGCACTTAGAAACTACATCATTTTTAATATAGTAGAGTCAATAGTATCACAGGTAAGCCAACAACTTATGGAAGCAGACGTCCAAGAGAAAGCATATGAAGGGAATAGGAAATTTGATTTTCCTGAAAAGAATCACTTTAGGTTACAAGTCATAAAAGGTGGAAAATAACCTTGCTTTGCATATAGCTACTGTCATGACATTATTCAAAAGTGTCAGATAGCTTGCCTGAAAATGAGTTTTGAATTGACACTGAAACCATACTTTTCATTTACTTGTCAGTTTAAAAAGAAAAGCAAAAACACGCTGTTTACATTTCCACAAAAATTGTACATGCCAGGCAAAGGGCGTGGCTTTGTTTTTGCACATCTTGAAAACATCCATATATTAAATTTTTCTTTTTTTAAGCAAGAATAACCAAACATTTGTGTTAGGATAGTGGTGTAACTTTTTAAATCCTTAATTTAATTCTAATTTTTTGTTACCTCCTTGTAGAAACCATTTTAACAGGAAACTTCCTCAGCCATCCTGCTAAATCTTATTTTACATTCCCATACAGTCAGTGATTTCTTTAATTTTTTACACTAAATCTTAAAATCTCAAGTCAAATATGATTAACTCATATTTTTTTGGTTGTGAGCCTAGCACACAACCTCTCCAGGCAACAAGAAGTCAACGACTATCCCACTGAGGGAAGCTTCAGAAAGAGTAAGCCTCAGTGGATTCATTTGGGAGCTGGGTGGCGGGCCTCTCAATGACTCAAAGAGCAAAGAATAAAAAACAACCAACAACAACAACAAATATGATGAACTTCCCGACGCTGTAGGCTTTGTTTCTCCCTTGGTGGCTTCTGTGTAACTTACTGACTTCCCTATGACTCGACAGGTATTGATCATGAGTGGAGAAAGACTCAATGCATGCCACGTGAGGTGTGTATAGATGTGGGGAAGGAGTTTGGAGCAGCCACAAACACCTTCTTTAAACCTCCATGTGTGTCCGTCTACAGATGTGGGGGCTGCTGCAACAGCGAGGGGCTCCAGTGCATGAACTCCAGCACAGGTTACCTCAGCAAGACGGTAGGTGTTTCAAAGCTCATTTCTATGTGAGAGCGCTGTCTGTCATCCGGGAAATAGGAACGTAGACTTCCGATCCCATTACAGCGACTTACTTCAAGTGGGAGGGTCTTATGCTTTATTTGGGGAATGAAGTAAATGTTTCAATTAGCTTGTGTTTTGGAGGCTCCAGTTCCACAAAGAAAGAAATGAATGCATTATAAACTCTGCTCCTACAGTAGAGTCAAAGTCTAGTCAAGAAAACAATAAATATGCATGACATAATACAATTACATGTGTGTATACAGAGTTATACTATATATTATCTACAGCATATATAGAATATAGAATATATATGTCTACCTGCACTATGTATACACTCATTTATAGCTGTGTTTGTGTTGAACTTTAACAATAACCATCATCGGGGACTAGAGAGAGAACTCAGTTGTTAACATTGCTTAATTTGGAAGCACAGGGTTCTAACTCTAAGCACAGTATCTAGTACCAATGTACTGCACAGTCATATGGGTTTATAATTCCTGTGTTAAGGAGTCAAAGATAGGCTCACTAGCCCGCCAGGCTAACTCAACAAACAAGCCCAGGTCTCAGTGAGAGACACTGTCTCTAGTACTCTAGTAACACAGTAGATGGCTTCTGAAATATTATACCAGAGGTTGACCTCTGGCGTTCATATGTACATGAACTTGTACTGCCTCCCACATGGACACCACACACACACACTCCAACCATTTTTCATTTAGCAACAAAGTGCTTATTTAAACATTTAAGTTTAAATCCTCTGGCTTTAGAAATGTAGCAGAAATACACACTCAAAATATAAAGTTAAATAATCACATCCTATGGTTCAATGAAAAAAGGAAAAAAATTGAAACTGTGATTTAATTTGCACAGTGTAAAATTTTGTCAAATTGATTGTTTACTGCATACACACTTTAGCTGATCAACAATTGTTTATCAGCTAAACATTGTCTTATTTTGTTATAATGTCAATGACTGTGGAAATTAAGACTATTCCCTCAATTGTTACTGGTCTATCCAGTTAAAAATTAATCTTTAAGCCTAACTAAGAGGTATGTATGATGATACTAGGGCAGAGGGGAGTAGGTGATCCCTAAGAATTGAAGAGAGCCAAGAAAACTGGATGTACAAGAAGGGTCAGACCATAGTATATTAGGAGATACTGAAGGGTAAGTTACAGGGCAGTCATCAGGCCCTGGTGAATACTATAATCTGATTCTGAGCAATGGGGCTCAGTAAACAACTTTTAAGCTGAAGAATGACAATATTAGATATGTGTTGTTTACAATAACATGCCAGTGTTAACATGAGAACAGGGGGTAGATATGGAAGAGAGGAAACTGAGGTGTGGAAAGCAGAAAGGATACCATCTCACTAACAGGGAAAAGCAGCAAAGGCACCTTGATGCTCTGTAACAGTGGAAACATGGGGATTGGAGAAACTTGGGGGACAGCTAACATTTGTCTGAAGACCCCTCTTATTCAATTGCACACTCATGGTCTCTCATCTACTACTGTGTTTGCTTTTCATAGTGATCCACTCCAAGTCTCTCCTGGTTTCCATAATCCATACTTAAAACTATGACTCAGCTTGCTCCTAGAAAGTCGGGCAGTATGCCTATTGACTGCCTGAGAAGCAACTAAGTCAACCTCTTTCTCCCCATTTCCACTTTATTGTTACACTGTCATCAGTTTGCTCAAGCCAAGTATTCTTTAAACTGAAAGTTCAATCAAGAATTCCACTAAATAAATGTAACTTCCAAGTATCTCTGGAACCCAGATAATGTCTTCACTCTGATGCTGTCCACATTTATCTGACTAGGACTATAAAACACGAATCTAACAGCTACTGTCCCACGTCCATACCTAGTTCCTTCCAACACACTTGCAACATTTTGTAGTGACGTAAACTCCTTCTAGTAGTACTGTCTTCTTGAGTCTGGGCCAGCATTTATCCAGTGTACTGATAAGCTTGTTTTTGCCTGTTGGAATACCCAGAAAAGCATGTCCCCTCATCCACAAAGACCGAAAGTTGAATACGTTTTATCGTTCCCTTCTTTAAGACGTGATTTCCCGGGCCCGCCATAATCCCTGACTCTCAGCTCCCAACTCTCATTGCTTTGACCCTCAAAAGATGCTTTTCACTGCTCCTTAGATTCCGTTACCTCTTGGATCATGTAGCTGTTCACCTGTCCATCATTTCAGTGTTGTGCAGCCTGTCAGAAACATCACCTGACGTCTTCCTTCTTGGTCCCCAAGTCTCTGTGTACCTAGTGAGACTCTGCTCACCCTCAGGGTTACTTACACAAGCCATTTCTGCGTTTCCATGACGTCGTGCTGTAATTGTTCCGTAGCTACTTTTGTTGCCTATCATTCGCCATCATCACATCATCTGTCATGTTTTTATTTTTGTTCTTTATTCTTTTCCCTTAACTCCAAGAAAACAAAAATTGTTCATTAACCTAGAGAATACAGTGCAATATTGGCTCGTGGTAAACACTTGGCCTGAGTAGAATGAATACTTGAGTAAAAGGATATTACTTCAAGATCAGAGGTTGAGTTTGGGGTGTGCTGGTTTTTGAGTTTGAACATACTAAAAGGTGCAGATATTAGAGTGATGTTGGACGTAGAATTCTAGTGATGTGGCTGGGTCTATTAACTTTTGATTTGGGAGAAAGCATTATGTTGCTAATTGTTATTTGAAGTGAAGTTTAATGTGCTTATTAATAGCAAATTTATTTATCAGAAGTGAAAAAACAAATGCCAAGGTAAAAATCAGCATTCATTATTTATTGTTATTCATGATTCATTATTTACCTCAGCCACTACTTGACTTCATTTTGTAAAACCATGTTCTCCTCCTACCCACAGGATCCCCTTGCATGACTTTATTTAGATTAAAAGAATGCATTTAACTTAAATTCAGTTAAATGAGTGGTATCTTATAGTGTTTTACAGTAATTTGTAACATATACATCCTGTCCAAATAGGATTTAGTATGTGGCCAAGATAATTGTATTTGGGGCTGGAGAGATCACTCAGAGGTTAGGAATGCTGATCTTATACAGGAACAGAGTTCAGTTCCCAGCACCAAGATCTGGTGGGTCACAAAGGCCCGTAACTTTGGCTTGAGGGGATCCACCTTCTCTAGTGTACATATCCCCCACTTCTGCACATAAATACACAAAATGAAAACTCAACTTATAAAATTAAATTAATATTCATCCAGTCATTAAAAGTAGTATAGGTGTTATGAATGAAGACTCCACCAGTTTATGGAAGTCTATTCAATGAACTTTATATCCCAAGTGGCTAAAGCATGAAACTCCCCAAGGCAGGAAGGAGTGGTCAGTTATGTTTTCTCTTTTTAATACAGTTTGTTACATCTACTTGATAACTTTCTCCTAAGTTTATAAAAAAAATCTTACCAATTTACATATGAGAATGTGTAAAGATTCTTTCCAATTAAAAAAAAATAACTTTCTTACTGCTAAATTTCTTTAAGGTAAAAGGAAAAACAAAAACAAAACAAAACAAATATTAAAAAAAACATGAAGCTTTGTTTTGTTAAAGTTTCAGACACATATTTGAGCAATCAAAGTCACCAGTCTGAGTCATATAAACTTTAAGAACACCAGGACTTCAAGTGTTGTGTCTGGATTGCTGATTTTTATTTTAAAATGGAAACTTCATAGAAATGTTTTCTTATGGGTCTCCGTGAAGGGCAGGTTATCAGAATGCGTGAGGAAGCCAGTTTCTAGTTGCAAAGTAAAACCACATGGGCTGAGCATTCCAAACTGAAGTAATCAATAACAACTGCTCAGAGGCATCCCCCTTGAACATCCAGAAACATACAGATTGGATGCCATCTTCACCTCTTGCATAAACATGCCCTAAGTGTATTTTCTTTTGTGAAGTTGTATATTTAGGAGACAAAAACCGAAAGCTAAAGTGAATCTTGCAGAAAGTAAATTATTTGGTGGTGAAAGTGGAGGCAGAAGAAGACATCTTTGAAGCCACACGCCTGGTGTAAGAAGCTCTCGAATATTCCTTTTTTCCCTAAATGCCATCCTAAAGATGGGAATAAGTGAAGAAAAGTTACTAGCACCATGGATCTCACTGGAAGGCCTGAATTTTGCTCTGAAGAAACTGGGCCCTTTTTGCATAATCATTAGCACCAGGCCAGAGCTGCCTGCCTAGCCTTCATGAGCTAATTTTGAGCATTGTTTAAAATGCTGTGTTTCCATCGCAAAAAGAATTCTCAATTTATGTTTCATTATTTTTATGAAATCACATAAACATATGTATTCCCCAAATCATTCCAGTCTATATTTAAATAAAATGTGTCATAATCTCTTTGTAGCATAATATATTTATGCCTCAGTATAGACTGGAAACTTGTAGTAAAAGTGGGCATACTATTGATTTATACTGTAGCTGGAAACGCTTCTTCCAGAATGCTGCGGTAGTGTGAAAGATTAATTTATTCCACTCATATTTATTCATATATTAGATAAATAGAATGTGATTTGTGCTGGATCTTTAGCAAATTAATATTTGGCAAGTAAAGTTTAGAAAACAAATTTCACCTTGATGGGGAGAAAGAGCCCAGGAAGAGTTAGCAGAAAGTTTTGCAATAGTCATATTTTCCTGAAGTGAGTAATAAAGGCATCTGTAGAACATGCTAATTTGGTCCAATAAAGATATTGATATGTTAAAATTCTATCAAATACTCTGAAAACTCCTGATTTGGGGTTTTAACCTATTTGTAACACAGTGTATGAATTTCATGCATGACAGTATGTTAAAATTTAGGTAAGAGCTGGATGTCAAAACTGTCTTCTCCCTGCTTTTCATTCCAGATCCGATCTATGTTCCACAGGCTTTGAACAGCTGCGTGTGCAGCTGGAGCACTAAGTTTGACAGCTAGCCTGAACTTTGAACTTTCGTCTTTTCCCATTTTTAGAAATTACTAGTTTAAATGTTTGGTATTTTAAAGTCTGATTTTACTATTGCTAGTATACCCTCTAGTCACAGCCTTTTATTTTTGTGTTAAATGTGCTCAAAGTTAGGAAACGCGAATTGTATTTTAGACATGAAGATGTTTTAAAAGTCTCAATTTTGATCATATTAGTATCCAAAAACATGCCCTTTGAATTTAGTAATAAACTGTAGCCCAGTATATTCCCAATAAAGAAGTTCTGCACTTTTTCTTGAACAGCTTGTAAGGTGTATGGAAATGGGAACTGTTGATCTGCAACAGTTGCTATGCTGGGTAAACACTATTGTTTCAAAGTGTGCTTTATTTGAAATCCATTCTTGTTGGTGAGAATTGATCATTATATATTCTTATTAAAGAATGCCAGTAGATAACAACAGAGAACCTAAAGTCAGAAATATTTCCCATTTCTCTTTACTTGGCATACATAGACAGAATATAAAATCAGCTGTTTTTCAAATTTTTGACTTTAAAGAATGCCTTCTTTATTTGCATGCCTTTTAAAATCTACCCATAATCCAAAACAAAGCATATAAACATATATAACACCTGTTCTTAAGGAATATTTTTACCACTTAAATATTAGATCAAATATGTATTAATATTATGTGTTGTTCTGGAAGTACTTTCTTCATAGCATAATACTGTTTTAGTAAATATCAGGCTGTAATTGATTACATTTTTACATAGATTGTGCTATCTTTTAATACCTACTGAATAGACACATTGGATATGGAACATCATTTAATTCTATAAACCATGCCTGAATTTTATACTTTGGACTTAAAGTGAATAAAAAATGCTATGTACAGATTAAAACAGCAATTAGTCTATCAACAGTGTGAGAATGGTATTGAAGCATGGTAGAATCTACTTACTGTTTCAAACATCAATATGTTTATATAGAATCTACTGATAGAAGAGAGAAGACATCACATGAAGGTTCACCACAGTTTCCTGTTTACTAAGAGCATCTATTAGAAACTATGTGGTCCCTTAAAAAATTCTCCCCTGGTATCTGTCACTGTAGTGTTTTCTTATGTGTGCAACCACATGTACGTGTGTGTGTGTGTGTGTGTGTGTGTGTGTATGTGATCAGTACATACACACGTGTGTTGCCATTCACTCTTACTGATTATACTATGAGCTGCTTAAGGATAAACATCATTAATGACAGTTGTCATGCTGGAATTCCAGCAAAGACCTTTGCTGTTTATAGATACTCAATAAATAAATTATTGATGATATGAACAAGGAAAATAGTTTAAACAGTAACAAAAAATAAACATCAGAATCCATTTAACAAATATTTACATTAACCTTGGCAGCTGTTGTTGTGGTTAAAAAAAAAAAAAAGGAATGGGGAGAAGGCAGAATCCAAACTCATCAGTAGACATCGCCATTATTACCATTATCATCATTATTTTATAGATAATGGGTTGGAGGTTTAGGATTATGATAACTGTTCCTAAGCTACAGTTATAAATGGCAGTTCCAAGACTCTACCCATTATCTGTTATTCTTTAAGACCTCCAACTCTCCGGGCGGTGGTGGCGCACGCCTTTAATCCCAGCACTCGGGAGGCAGAACCAGGCGAATCTTTGTGAGTTGGAGACCAGCTTGGTCTACAGAGTGAGATCCAGGAAAGGCACAAAGCTACACAGAGAAGCCCTGTCTCGAAAAACTGAAAGAAAAAAAAAAGACCTCCAACTCTTGGTTCTTGTTTCATACTAGGGAATGACTAAAGACAAAAGCAACCAACTGTTTGGAGAGTGTGTATATTTAGTTTGAAAGTGGCACATGCCTTTTTAAAATGTACTTCCAGTGATTGATTATAGACTTGTGTTTTAAAGTTTATGCTTTCTAAGCATATATCATCTGATTAGGAAAAGAGGCCTATGCACTCATTCTAAGTAATATTGAATTTAGCATAGTCATTGAAAAATCGCAAATTAACATGCAAATTAGTACATTTACAAAATTTAAAATGTCAGACATATTTCCGTCAACATGCACATACGGGGCAATACAAAAGGAAATTGGAAACTAGAGAAGCCCCTTGAGTATGTAGCGGAAGCTGGCATAGGTGCAGTTAGTCTCAGTACACACACATAATTGGCAGTGTTTCCGAAGTTGATAGATGGATACAACCTAAGTATAAAGAATCCTACTTTTCACATTAATCAAAACTTTCTCTGGATCCCTAAACTTTCCTCACTGACATCAACTACAGAATGAAGAAAACTCCCCGAAAAAACTTGTCAAACGCTTTGCAAGGAAAGCCTCTTGCTTTCAGCCTATTTGTCCCTGTGGGTCATATTAACTCAGTGCAGCTTCTCTGTGGCCCACTTAGCCACAGTGAAATGTGACAACATTAGTTGTGATTTTGTTTTCCTTGCGTTTGGTTAACTCCGAAGCCCCACGGTAGCTGCCGTGCTTATTAAAGCTCTCAGCTTATGGCAGAAGCAGCTCTACACAGTTCTCTGACTTTAAGCCTCTTCACCTGCTACATCATCCCTTTCCTTATTTATTCATGCACACACCTCTTCCTACCTTCGGATGCTCACAGCCATGTTGATTTTCCTAAGAATATCCTTTATTAATACACAGTTTAAATGTCCTCCATCTGACCAGAACATTCTTCAAAACTCTTGCTACTAAACACAACCCATACATGAGTGAGGCCCTAATAGTGAATATTATCTATGTGCTTGTAAGAATGATCACTTAGGCTGCCCATTGTGGCCTTCTGGCCCCTTTCCCCCCTTGGATAACTGGGTGGATGGAACTTGGAGTGAGTGGCAGCAATATTGTGGGTAGAGATGCTGCTGCCAAGGCTTGGAGGCGGGGCACTTCAACCGTTTGACATAGGTATTATCTCCAAAACTGTCTTCCCTGTCACTGCTGGATTCTGTGCTCCTCATCATGTAAGGCAATGTCAACAGTGCAATGGGAAACCTGTAACAGCAGATACCCCAACGGTCCACCACCTCTGAGTCCTTTTCCAGTCATACTGGTCTCTCTTCCTGCCCCCCAGTTCACTTTGCTAGAGATTTTGCCCATCCACCCCCTGCAGAACTACCTGTGGTGTTTCTAGTCTCCACCCAGTCCCAGCCATTTGGTAGGAGATACTTGCCTAACACTGAATCAAAGGCACCATTTTCAAGTTCTTCTCTCTTTCTTCGCCTCAGCTTCCATTGCGTATTCCCCCCGGGCTTTCCCCTGAGTAGTGTACCTTCTCACAAGATACTTGTTTTCTCTGCCTCCTCCTGTCCCCCAGGTTTCTATTATTATGTGTGTTCTCTTTTCGTTCTCAATGATCTCGCTGCATATCACAGCAATGCCCGTGATTTTATTCACAACTTTGATACTGACAGCCCTTACAAAGCTCTCCTACAGCTCTAGATGCAAATATTTATCTGTTTATTATATAATCATTATTACACCTTTATTTACTGACCTGTATGCCTTGCTATCATTGCTTATATAATTTAAGATACATTTAAATATGCAAGTGAAATCATATAAAACTACAAAAATATTAAGAACTGAAGCACAGCTCAGTATTACATCAGATGCAAGAGCCCAGATTCTCTTCCCAGTGCCACAAAAATTAAAGAATGATTTATAAATATAGTAAAATTCCTCTTTTTATGCACAACCTATGTATCCTCTATACCACTTGCTGGTATTATAGGCTTAGCGCAAGTCCTAAAACAAAAGAAAAGTTGTAGCTTATGTAGACCTACAAGTTTTTTTTCATAAAACAGCTCTCTATAGATAAGGAATGTCTGCCATCAAATGAGAAGTTTCATGTCAGCAGCATAAACAATTGCATGCTCAGAAAAGAATTGCTCAAAATCATAATTCTGGCATGTTGAGATCATATATTATCTATAAAAATGTATAGTATTCTGGAAAACACATAGCCTTGAGAATTTATGGAAATAATAACATCTCATTAGCAAACTATATACATAATCATATTCATGTACACTATGTAATAGAATTTTTATAACAATCTAAAGAAATAATACATCAATTATTGTCTTTAGTTAACTGATTATTAAAGAAAAAATATATACCTTGGAAAAGCTTAACTACTTTTCCAAACCCGTATAGTTCTTAAATGTGGAAGCTAAGAAAAATATTCTTTCTGGATATGTATAATCTCATAGCCATCTTTCGTGAACATGTTATGTTTTGCTAGGAAGTAGTTGAATTGTTGAATATTATCTAAGTACCCTTCAAATAAAGAAAATGTGCATCATATAATTTAGATGGTCCTTTTTCATCAATGTAAGTTTATTTTGATACACTAAAGACACAGAATTTCATATTGATTTGTACTACATATTGTTTAAATATGTATACATTGTGTAATCAGGTTAAAAGCCTATCTTCTCAAATATTTATAAGTTATTTCTGCAAAAATATTGAATATACATCTGGCTTTTTGAGATGTACAATACACAATCCCCATAAGTGGTCCCCTCACTGTGAAATGGTACCCCAGAGCTACTTATTACCTCCTAACTGCAGCATGGCCCATCATTCCTCTCCAGTTTCTGGAAGCCAACATTTCTGCTCTTAATTTTAGTGACATCAGTTACTTTATTTTGCACATACATATGAGACCACATAGTACCTGTGTTTCTGGCCCTGGCTTATTTCACTTTGCACGGTCTTAAAATCCACCCACGATGTCATAAATAATTGTATTTCTTGCTTTAAAATTCAGCAGAAAGGTCTTCCTGGTGTGTGACCAAAACTGTCAAATGTATTCTAACCCCTCGCCATTGTCAGCAATTGTTAAGTGATGGCATGAAATTACGGCCAGGGAGCAGGGAGCAGTTCTACAGCTCTGAGGCCTTTCTCCCTTCGGAGCACTTCTCAGATTGCTATGGCAATACAGAGTAACACAGGCTTCAACTGTCATTTTTTTTTTTTTACTATAAATAGATCTTACAAACAAGCAGTTAATGGGTAAGGTTACCATTCTTTCTAGTAAAAAGTTGCCTTGTGATCTTAGAAATTGAAAATCCACTTTGTCTATAGGGTGCCTCTCCTGTCCTTTTTGAGACCTGTGATTCTCTGCAAACTAGAAATGCAGAAAACACCTTAGTCACATCTCATCTTTAGACTCGAGTCCAACAGCATGTAAAATGCCCCCGCTTTATTTTCAGCTCCTTTTTATAAGGTCTGTCAAGATTGCAACAACACAGCTTTGTTTGTTAAAATAATAGACCACTTGTTTTTATTTTAAATGTTGTAAATTCTTGAGATCTGAGATGTGTAAAACATTCAAGAAGAAATTTCATTTGCAATGAAAATTAGTTTTATAAGTGTAATTTATGTCTATGGATTTGGTTTACATAAAATAGGACTTAACTAATAGCATTTCTAGGATGTGTCCAGTAGCTTTGCTCGTAAGTCGGGAAGATATTTACTACAGATAATCTGTGTTGCATTTTAAACCCCTAGGCTTTTAAGATCTTGATACTGAGTAATCCAGGACTCTGAAATAATTCTTTTTCCTTGGACACACTGGTCTGTCATTGCTGTTCTATGTCATTATTTGGTCATCATACTTGTAATATAATCCATAGCTAGTGATAAGATGTAAGCATCTGAAATATTTATTATTCTGATGGAAGGTACTATTTAGGAGCAAATCACTCTTATTTTGTTATCATTTGAAAAGCACTGATGCTCTGCCTATGTTACGCAAAACAAATCATAACAAGCTAATCTCATGCACTCTTTTGGACTCCAACATTTAGCATAGAAGTCCTCGGTAGCATCTATATAATATTTTTCTTCTTTTTGTCCCTTTGTAGTTGTTTGAAATTACAGTGCCTCTCTCTCAAGGCCCCAAACCAGTCACAATCAGTTTTGCCAATCATACTTCCTGCCGATGCATGTCTAAACTGGACGTTTACAGACAAGTTCATTCAATTATTAGACGTTCTCTGCCAGCAACATTATCACAGTGAGTATGAATTAAGTCTGTTCTTTTCTACATCTTCTCCTAACTTAAAATTATCTTCAAATAAACATAAGTTTATTAAAGGAAATTCTGTAAAGAGGGTTATATTTCTCATCAAATACAAAACATAAAATATTATACAATAATAGTAGAATTATACGGACTACCCATTGAATAGGCAGGGTAGTTCACCATATAAAAGGACATTCTATAGAATGGTGCACAACCCACCACTGTTCATACAACTAATGAAGTAGCCACATTGATTTAACATCTGTGAAGTTGAGTACTCACTTCGGAATTATGCTAAAGCTTAAAAATTTAAGCCTTAATGATTTAAGTTTAAAACAAATATCAACCATACATATTATGATAATACAGTAAAATATAGTTGAAATATAGCTTCCTCTTTCTTGTTTCAGCAAGGATTGACTATTGAAATCATACTTAATTACTTGAATTTTATCTTCATATACTTAAAATAACATTCAAACTGTCATTTAACATTCAAGTTGTTTTTCCGTCGTTCTTTTAGTAAATATAGCAAAGACTAGCATTTTTCAAAGGGAAGGGCAGAGCATCAATTTGGACACTGTGAATAAGTTATATTGGAATAATTTTTATTATCATTTGGGTCCTAGGAACTTTGAACCCCCAGAGAGAGATGGAGCTCAGTGTTCTTTTTTATTCCTATGTAGTAGGATCATATATAATCCCAGCACTTATTATAACAGCATAAGTAGATGGACAATATGTAGTACAGAATATTAAAAAACACACTCGCCTTTGGGGCCTCAACAGAAAATGTACTGCACTAAGAGTGGTCTTCCCATGGGATCTCTTCATGATGCTCAACTTAAGTTGGCAGATAAGTGACTCTCTTCGCGACATTTTAGGGAAACTCAGTTATAGCCTGATATTAGCATGAATCTGTCCTCCTTGGCTTGAAGAAGAAAAAAATCTCACAGATATCTCTGAAGAAAACCATGGTGATATAAGAAGGAAAACCAACCATTTTAACTGAAGAGTAGGTCCTCCCAGTCATCTCATTCCATGCAGCCCTCTTTGAGAAAAGAGAGCTGGTCAATTTCTAGACCCTATTGCCTTGGGCAAAGCATCCATTCTGAGAACTTTAGGTATCACCTTTGTGTTCATGGTTCCCAAAAATTTCATTTGAAGATCTGATCATATTCTTGCTTGTCAATACTTTCCTACATGTATCTTTTATTTCCATACAATTATATTAGCTATGTGTTAAACCTAAAGACTAGTTCAGTCCATTCTGTTTCTCTGTTTTTCAAAGCACAAAGTTCTCATGTGCTTCTGAGTCTTTGAAATTTCAGTTATCCCCAATTAATTATTGCTTCTTTTGTCCCACACAAGTATTGTTCATGATTTGAGAGGAGAGGGAGATACCTCTTCCAACTTACACCCAATTCTCTTCACTTATAGTCAGCTACTTTATTCTGTGTGGACATCAGATTTAACATATCAGCATCAAGTCAGTCTCTTGGTACCAAGTCTTTCCCCCCATTCCTGTCCACTGTTCTAAGCAAGCTTCAAAAGACATCGTTTGATTTGTCCAAGCAAGAATGGTGCCATCTGTCGCTTAAAGAATTGAGCACAATTTTCTCACCATCATTTTTCTTTGTTATTTTACTTGTCATTATTCTCCATGTCTGTGTTTTACAAAATCTGATTCCCTGGTCACAGGGTCATTTCCTGCTCTGTATCTTGTTTCTATTATGATTTTAGCTTGAAGTAAGTTCTCTTTCTTTTCTTACTTTCTAAGGCCGCATCCATTTCTTAGGGCTCCAATGAAGGTTTTCCACTGCATTTGTCTCATCAAAATTCCACAGTCAGCACTGCTTCTGTGTTAAGATGGCAGCATTGCTTTTTGCTCTGGATATTATGCTTTAGAGATGTAACCATGTTATTACATGTACATCGAGTTGGTTTATTTCGCAGGTACTATATTCTATTAAACTGATAAGTGATTATGTTTCCATGACAAATACGACAGGCAAATCAATGTACTACAAAATAGAAATAGAAGGGTATAAAGATAGAAGGGTAGAGGACTACACACACACACACACACACACACACACACACACACACACACACACAGAATGAGAATGTTCTATTATGTATTATGTAAAGACACAAGTATCTTGTTTTTTTTTTTTTTCCAGATATGGTTTCTCTCTGTAGCTTTGTCCTGGAACTTACACTGTAGACCAGGCTGGCCTTGAACTCCCAGAGATCCGCCTACCTCTGCCTCCTAAGTGCTGGGATTAAAGGTGTGAGCCACCACTATCTGGCAGGTATCTTAAAACTACTAGTGGTGAATTTATTGGTTAATTGGCTGATGCCTGCAATGTCCAATGAAGATTTAAGGAAATTGAACAGTCTAGTGGTAATGATTAGGATGATTTAATTAGATTTTAGTCCATTAAATCAGTATGGTGTTAAATAATGAAAAGACTAAGGCTGTAAGTTTGAAGTAGTGAACATCAGCCTAGGAATCCTCATGTTTTTGTAAAAATATGAGGCAAGACTAGGAAGTTTAATAGATGATAAGTGTCATGAGAAGGCTCAGTGTGGTAAAAGCATTTTTAAACTGTACTCAATGCATCATAAAATGGCTGCAAATTATTATCTGAAACCAATTATGATACGATGTCAGTCTTTGAAGTAGTGTCAACTTGAAAAGAAAGATAAAGGGAGTTGTAAAATAGAAATTTCTTGCTCAGATTATAATTCATCTTTGATTTGTTTACTGAATTGTTATAAAATGGTGGCACTAAAATACTAAATAAAATATGCTTGATAGTAAGAAGTTACATTTATTGGGATTTAAGGGGAGAGTTTCATTATTGTAAGGACTCTTATCTTTGCTGAGGAGGACAGAAGATACATAGCCCAGGCACCTTCTTATTTAAGACTTGAGAACTCAATGTCTTTAGTCCATTAATCTGTAATAGATCCTCAGGCCCATTGCTTAGTTTCAAAAGTCATGACATTTTCTTTTTCCAGCTTTAATTGCCCAGTTTTCCCTTTAAATTTGAAGATCATACATTAGTCTTGTTCTTTAAATATAAAATAAACAGATGAGCATAAAATAAATTAATAACATTTATAAAAGAGTAGAGATAGGATACTCCCATTAAATTAAGACATAAATTGAGACATAATCTTAAACTATCTCATCAGAAAGAATTTTTCCTCTTTCACAATTTTTCCTCTTGTGAAATGCATTCACAAGAAGGCATTTTAGGATATTCTAGAAATACCCTCTTTGCAAGTTTAAAATCTGTATGGACATACATCATTATTTTTTGAAATCTTAAAGTATATGTCTGCTCATCATTTTCTACAATATTCTTTCTATACAGATACAGAATATATATATATACATATGTTTATATAGAGAGATACAGAATATATACATATGTTTACATATAAGTATACGGGTGTAGATTATATATGAACGTATGCATATGTTTATTGATACAGATATAGAATATATGTCTATATATTCTAACATGCTCATTTAGGAGTTCTTGGCATGAATGAACGTACCAGTAAAACTCAGTCAAGAGAAGCATTGTTTAAACCCTGCAGCATTATTTTTTTCTAACAAGATACTATGTAGTAGCTGCATGGTCTGGATTACCGAAGATTGCCTTTGACATCACAGCATTTCTGTGGCTGGCTGGTTCACTAGGAGAAGAAACAACAAAGTGTAAATAACAGAGTATTCTACCAGTTCTTCTTCATTGACACCATACCTGTGATTTTTCCCAGTGGACAGCAAAATTAGAGTGATAAATTCAAAATACTAAGCTATGCTTTTAAACCATTAAACACCAGCCTAAGGAGTCTTCTTTAGGTGTTGAGGTAGAGTAGAAAGTTTTGTGTACTGAAAAATGAGACAAATTTCAGTATAACCAAAACATTTTATGTGTTTTAATGCTCATAAAGTGGAAAACAATTATTTTAACCTGGTTGATATACTATGTCAGTTCTTTTGAAGGGAAAGATACAAAGAAGATGGGGTATATTTGTTTTCATCGATGAGCTAGTATTATAATTAATAAAATTCCACAGGCTACATGAGAGTTCTCCTTGTAGTACATTCTATAATTGGGCCAATGACTAATGTCATGTATCCACCATGATATTATTACATGAAAGATTTCCATTGCCCTTGAAATCCCATGTTACACCTATTCATTTCTCCTTCCCTTGTACTCAGGGAAGTTATTTGAGGTCATGTAATTGTCATTTGGTTTGGGTTTTAGTTTCCTGCTAGTGAAGTATGGTTGTGACAGGGTACTAAGTCCAGAGACATTGATGGATATATTTTACTGTATTTCTAGTTACATAACTTTATGCATTCTCTGGCTTAATTTAATTCATTTAAATTCAATGAGGAAATAAAATCTGACAAACTGATGTAATTTTTATTGTTTTGTACTATTAAAACCTCTGTAAAAACAAATAAAGCGGAGGTTTTGATACCTGCTCCACATACCTTGTTCACCTGGATCCCTCCTTTCCTAATCATACAGTTTAAAATGCCAGTACTCTGTGCTCAGTTAACCAGTCAGTGACCATACAGCGTGACTACTCGTATCCAGTGGTGGGCAGCTTTTTGTGACACAGTAATGCTTTAGAACAGTTGTTTGGAACTATATAAAAAGAAAAGGTATTTGATATTTTCAATTCATTTTTTAAACTAATGAAATACTTTCTTATTCTTTCAAATAATGCTTGTCAAGTTTATGAAATGCATCCGTTAGACATACGCACCATCTTTTTCAATGAGAACTGGACATACCCTACCTCTGTCCACTCTTCTTCCAGTCAGTCGCAGACTGACAGAACACAGGCAAGCAACATCACAGACAAGATGATAACTCACGGGGATCAACAAATTCTACTCAAGACAAATAAGCATATGCACATTGTTTAGGTGAAGGAATATTGAATATAGGCCTTTATGTTTTAAACTTCCAAATCATAAGATGCATTTCTTACTATATTGGATGAAAGAAGTTACATGACAACATTGAATACAAGGCCAGTTTGTGTATCAAGTCTTTCTCTATCCCACCAGCCAGATCCCAGATAATGACACGGAGACTGATTATTAATTATGAAAGCTTGGCTTTAGCTTAGGCTTGTCCCACAAGCTCCTATAACTTCAATTAATCCATTTATGTTAATCTATGTTTTGACTTGTGGCCTTTTACCTTTCTTTCCCATTCTGTGTGTCGGAATCATTCTGCTTCTCTCTGGTGCCTCAATTATCTCCTCCTACTTCCTCTCTTTCTGCCCAGAAGTCCCGCCTTCTAGCTCCTGCCTAGCTATTGGCTGTTCAACTTTTTTATTATACCAATCACAGCAATACACCTTCACACAGTGTACAAATATCCCACAACCACTTTATATACATGTGGTATGAGTGTGTTTGTGTGTGTATGTGTGTGTAGGAACTGAACTATAGTAAAAATATATAGTAACAGACACACATGAAGCAACAAACACTCTACCATTCAGCTATGCCTCCAGAAGCTTTACTACTTTTTATTCGTTGTTAAGCAGTATAGAAGAGCTGTAACTGAATAAATGTCTATATAAACACAAAAGTGTATTCATGAGACTTGAATAATGAAGTTAAGCTAAAAAAAAAATGGAATGAAGCTAATGGAGGATTTTATACAGAATTCTGTAGCCTTTACATCACCAGAATTCAGCTGTCCTTCCTTCTGCTACTCAGACAACAATCTTTGAAAAGTGTCTGGGTCTATAGAATTGAAGTTCATCAATTGAAGTGACATCGACAGTTGACATTTAAGAAAGCAAATCTCTAGCTTGATATTTACCAAAATTGTTAATGTAGCTAGGATTCCCTTTAATTACTTTCTTGGCATATGCAGGGTTAGGCTTCTACTCATATTAAAACATCATTTTGTAGCTAAAGAATATAAAATTTTATCAGTTGTGCTATAAAACTACAAATAAATTAAGGTGATTAATTTGTAAAGTAAATTATAAAGATTGTAGTTCTTTGAAAGAATCATAACATCTCATTTCATTTCTGTCAAATGTCAAATAGAAGTAGTAGTGTGTTTTAGTTGATTTCATGTTGATTTTGGGAGTCAAGGATCTTTAAGTATATAAAACCCCAGTGCCAAAATGTAGAACAAATGAGTCACAAATATAACATGCATGAAGTAGCATGCCAAAATATTCAAAGTGTAGGAGCTACTAATTATTACCCAACATGTAGAATTACTCTACCTGGAATGCATGCATCTTTCTAAATTTTCATAGATGTAAATAGACTAATAAAATTGACTTTATCATCGAACACATCATTTTTTTCCCATTGAGATTGAATTCATGACCACTTATTTCAAACAGCAAAATCAATTGCTAGCAAATCTGTCAAGGAAGTTTTCAAATAATGAAATAATTCTTATAAAAGCAACTTTATCCTTCATAAAAGTTACAAATTCTGTTTAAAGGGGAATGTAAGAAACTTTTATTTGCTTACATGGTTCCCAACATAAATCTACATGAAAAATTATCCTATGCCTTGCAGAAAGTATATGCTTCAAGTAATATGCTTTGCAAATGTATCACATGAAATATCTTATTTATAAAAATGTATATATGCATGTTAATCATTCATTACTTTTGAATATCAATTTCAATGGCATGAAAATGCCTTGAAGATTGAAAAATAAAGCCTATAAGCACATTATGCTAATCCTTCTATCTATTCTGACACTACTTCCTTTCATTACAATATAGTAACATTTAAAAATTTTGTTTCCACCTCATTTTTAGAATAGTATGCTATAAATCCTAAGATTTTGCTTCTTGCATAAGAAGGAGGGAGTGTCATTTAGGAGTTATATAAATATGTTTACTGGCTTCTTTAATTCAATAATATCCAGCATAATTTCAGGTTTCAACATTAGTATGTTTATGATTAGTAATATTTTCTTATTTGTGTGAAACTTCTCATATAGTTTAGAAATTTAAATTGTGTTTCAAGACGATTAGAATCCAAAACAGTTCCCTTTAAGCGAACCATTACTAACTGCTCTGAAGTGTGTGTTGTCAAGCATGTTGCAGATATAACATAATGGAAAGTGTTGGCCAAAGCTTCTATTTTTGTTCCACATGAGCACGAAAAAGAAAAAGAGGTGGTACTGCTAGATCATGTGAACTTTGCATTTACTACATAGAAATATATATATCTGGATGTTTGTATAACGTTCCCAAAGTAATTCTCTGCAATTGTGTCTACACATAAAGTTCATATATTTAAATTTATAGTTTTGAGAATGCTGTACCATAAAAAAATGAAAACTCTGTGTAGAAGAAAGAAAATTGTTTTCTTTTCCTGCTTATTAAGGGTGGAGATCTGCCTGGGTGGACAGAACAAAGGCATAAATCCTCCCAAGCTCCTCTAAAAGGGAAGATCCTTAATGCTCCAATAACTGAAGGCTAGAGCTGAGAGGACTCCTGTAACTCTGCCATTTAAATAGCTTAGATCTTTGTTTTGTCAAAAATTAAGACAAAAAAAAAAGATCACTGCAACCAAATATATACATACCACAGGTGGGAGAGGGGACCTGTGTCTGAGACTTTGTATGAACATATTAATGCATGTTTGTATCTATGTGTAATTGAAAAAAAACTGTTCAAATTCATTTTTACTACATCACTCTGCCATTCCATTGGGGACTATATGGCCTTGCCTTTATTTGGATTTTTTTTGAGAAGCTTTCTCACATAGGACTTAGCCTCAAACTTATTATATAGCCCAAGATGATGGCCTGGAACTCCTGATGCATCTTCCTTAGAATCTTGGGTGCTGGAATTAGTGTCATATGTCATCTCATTGGGCTTAAAATATATATTTTGACTCTTCAATTAATTTCAGGTTCCATGTTTCAGCTGTAACCAAGAGCTAGAAACACACTACATCAGACAATGTAGGATAAATTACACATTGCCAAAATGAAAAAGAAGTGATTTCTACAGCCATAAGAGCAATATGTGTCCACCTATAACCAATATGTGCTATCACTATATAGAGAAGGATAATAAAGATTATTTCATGGTAGGATACTAAAGTTTGGCTAGAACTTACATACCAAATTATTGCTATTGGTTTGGAAAATTGATAAATACTGTTTAAAATTATCATGGACAATACACATCCATGACCAAGCTATAAAATAAAATAATGACTGTATTAGTTACTTTCTATTGCTGTGATAAAATAACCAAGACAACAGTTTTTTTAAAAAAAGAATTTATTTGAGGGTTTATGGTGCCAAAGGGATAATAGTCCATTACCATCTTCATGGGGGATCATGGAAGCATGGTTCTGGAGCAGTAGCTAAGACCTTGACCCACATGCATGAATCGGAAAGCTAACTCAAAATGGCATCAGTCTTTTGAAACTTCAGTATCTGCCCCCAATGACATTTCCTCTAGCAAGCCAAAAACAACTTCCCCAAACATCTATCAAATGAAGACCTGGTATCCAGATATCTGGGACTTATGGGGAACCCCTCCTTCAAACCACCACAATGACAAAATAATGTAGTGGACAGAGATTTTCCCTTAGGATTAACTGATTTTTTTAGGATAGTATGACATGTTCCAGCAAATACTAAGTGGACAAACAAAGTTTAAACATGTTGCCTTGTTGTTGACTTTTACTTTTGGTTGTCTTCCAAGAAGAAAGACTGAAATATGTAAACAAAAGTAGTAAGAAAAGTAATAGCACACTGGGGATATGGACCAGAATGAACGTACATTTCTCGTAGTCTTAATTTATTATCACACAAGTAAATAAAGATGTTACATCTTTAAGATTAAAAACAAAAGGCGCATATAGCATACCCCGGATAAAATAAGCAACTATTTGTATAAAGATTGTTGGAGACCAAATATTTCACTGGAATTTGTTAGTATGAAGTGAAATATGTGTACTGAAAGTCCTAGCTATCCTATGTTGGTTTTGGAAATAGTTGATCTTCCTTTTGCCTAAAAATACATACATGCTTATCTTGCATAAGACCACTTGCTTATTCCCAAAAATATATGTGGCAAGCATGTTTAATTTTATTTCAAATGGAAAAAAATACAGCCAACAGTAGTTAACTCTCAAGCATAGCTTATCTAATGAATTACCATAAATTATAGTGTTTGTACAAAACAACCTGTTTTGATAGCATCTGTTATTGCTGCCATTAACATATACTTGCTTCTAGGTTATCACCTGGACTGTTTTCATACTCTATGAGAGGCTGTAGTTGCCATGACATAGCAAATAACACAAGGAGAAAAAGTCAAACTTAAACTAAATCAAGAAAAGCCCCGTAATAGACTCTCTCACCAACCTACAGGAGCCATGACCCTTGGGAGAAGTAAAGAAAGGAAGAGTGAACCAAATTAAATTAGTCAGTGCCATTTGCCAAAGGTGATGGTATGGCTGAAAAATACAGGGTGTTTTAGACAAGCTGCCATATTGAAAATAATGAATAGACGTTTCCTTAGAATTCGTGTAAACTGCTGGAAAGGAAAACATTGATAAACCATCAGAGGTGATGTTCAGAATGACAGTAGACATGGTTATAACATGCAGATTTAGAAGACAGACTTAGAGATATATGTCTATACTCCCAGCACTGGAGAGGCCAAGGATCACAAGTCCCTACATAGTCAGGGCCTGCTTCCAAACAAACACAATTCAGAGTTGCTTTTTCTGCAAAATAAAACCCAAAACAAAATCTTCGTATAGTTTCACAGTAGTTCTTAGGCTGTCATTGAAAGAGAGTGTTTTATCACATTGAGTGTCTATGTAACTTTTCTTAGCAACGTCCAAAGCACACGGTCTATTTGTTTGCATTCAGTGTACTTTTTAGGATTTCCACAGATTATTTCTGTGTTGTAACATTTTGGAATTCATTCAGCATTCTTCCACCACATATTGTTGTTTATAATATTGCTTTAAAATGATGTGTGATATCTAAGTAAATATTTGCCTTTGTTGTCCACATCAATATCTGTTAACAAGTCAAGTAGTAGAGATCAATGCATGTTCTCTAAGTTAGAATATGAAAAGCCAAGGAGCCTCCTGAGTAGACATTAACCAGAACAGTCTGCAGAATATATCTGCATTTGACTCAGAAGATCTAGAAGAAATTCAGTCTAATGGCACAGAATACAATTAATCCCAAATGATAGTTTCTAAATGTCATTTTCCAAAGTAGTAGTAGTAGTGATGATGATGATTATGATGATGATGATGATGATGATGATATGCAATACTGTGGCTCTGTGAAAAAATAGTTCACTCTAGGTATTGCCCAATGTTGTAGTCATTAATACGAATGGGCTCCTGTTAGTCAAAGGCAAGATAATTGAAACATCCAAGGAGTAATTTAAGTCCTTGACTGAAGACCATCTGTTCAATTTTTTTTTCTAAAATAAATCATGACTATTGAAAGGAGGTAGGGAGGAAGGAAGGAAAAGAGGGTAAGAAGAAAGAAAAGAAGGAAATAGATGGCCATGAAAACAATAATACAAGAAAACATACTATTGGATATTTTTGGTGGAATGGAAAGTGGAAATTATGATTGATCAAGAGATATTAGAGCTATGGGTTGTATGCTTCAGAAATAAGACAGTAAATGTGTTTGTATGTGAATGTCACCATAACTGAAGTAGGATTTGTGAGGCAAAAGCTAAAAGCCATTTAAATTGTTATTATAAGAAATAAAACATATTACAACTTTTCATGAAATTTTGTACAGCCACTAAAAGTTATGTAGAGAAAAACTATCAAATGACCTCTGGAATTGCCTGAAATTTATATTTTATTTGGTAAAGGAAATTACAGAGTAATATAGAAGGCATCATTGCATTTCTTAGTAAGTTAAAGCAGTGTATCATTATACAAAGAAACCTGCGTGCCTTTAAAAAGGGTAAATCAGGAGTCCTTTTTGACCTTATAACTTATAAGGGTAACCTCAGATTAAAAGCTGGCAGCAGGTGAGGTGGGGATAGTTTGAGAGGAGACATTAATGGTTCATCTCCTCTGTTCTTATGTATTTTCAAGCTTTCCTGTAAGCATGTTTTGTAACATGCACATGCAAAGAATTATACTTCTATATGCCAGTTACACTGTTGTTTAGCTCCTGTTAAATTTGTTTCCCCAAAGGTGTCAAACAGCCAACAAAACTTGTCCAGTCAACTATGTATGGAATCACCACATGTGCCGATGCCTGGCTCAGCAGGACTTTATCTATTATTCAAATGCTGAGGATGGTAAGTGAAAAAACACTTCTGTCTATATTTTATCTGGATTTTGATTATCGTATTTTCATATTAAATTATCACGGTATTCTGCTCATCACTCATTGAAATGAGTACAAAGTAGGATATCAGCTGCTTCCTTTGCTCTTACTTTTAACTTCTATGTAAAGACATGTTTACATACATTCCTTTACTGAAAAACTAAAAGGGAGGATATTATGAATGCGTGTATGTTATGACCAGGTAAGGCCCAGTGAATATGTATTGTGTTTTCCTAGACGCAACCAATGGATTTCATGATGTCTGTGGACCCAACAAGGAGCTGGACGAAAATACCTGTCAATGTGTCTGCAAAGGGGGGCTTCGGCCATCCAGCTGTGGACCCCACAAAGAACTAGACAGAAACTCGTGCCAGTGTGTCTGTAAAAACAAACTTTTGCCCACCTCATGTGGAGCCAACAGAGAATTTGATGAAAACACATGCCAGTGTGTATGTAAAAGAACCTGTCCTAGAAACCAACCCCTGAATCCTGGGAAATGTGCCTGCGAATGTACAGAAAACACACAGAAGTGCTTCCTAAAAGGGAAGAAATTCCACCATCAAACATGCAGGTAAGGAGTCTACAAAAACAGCGCCAATTCCCTTCTAGAAAACGCAATGTTCTCAACCAGGAGCCATTTTCTCAACCCACACTAGCAGCTGCTTATGGAGTCCAATTAGCGAGAAAAAGGAGGGTCTATATGAGCGAGAATTGTTGAGACCAAGGTTGGATAAAGCACAGGGACAAATAGCCAAATGAATGGAAACACATGAACTATGAACCAATGGCTGAGGGGCCCCCAACTGGATCAGGCCCTCTGAATGGGTGAGACAGTTGATTGGCTTGATCTGTTTGGGAGGCATCCAGGCAGTGGGACCAGGTCCTTTGCTCATTGCATGAGTTGGCTGTTTGAAACCTGGGGCTTATGCAGGGTCGCTTGACTCGGCCTGGGAGGAGGGGAATGGCCCTGCCTGGACTGAGTCTACCAGGTTGATCTCAGTCCTCGGGGGAGGCCATGCCCTGGAAGAGGTGGGAATGGGGGGTGGGCTGGGAGGAAGGGGAGGGGGGCGGGAGGGGGGAGAACAAGGGAATCCGTGGCTGATATGTAGAACTGAATGGTATTGTAAAGTAAAATAAAATAAAATAAAATAAAAAAGGCAGCATGGAGAACAAATCCAAAAAAAAAAAAAGAACGAAGCCAATAAATTGTCTGAGAAAGAAATGCAGTTATTTAAATCAATTCTATTCTTTCTTGACACTAGACTTTTGTGAGATTTTTAACTTCTTTTGCTATATAGCCGGGCTAACTTAGAACATAGCGTACTCCTGCCTTGGTATCATGAACTGGAGGAATTTCAGGATTACACGAGCACATTTGATCTTTGAGACTTGATTAACCCCCAAAGCAACCCCAGAACATTGAGGCATAGAAACAAGCCTAGGTTATATTCAAAATTAAATCTTTGTCTTAGAGACTAATGTATCAGGGTCCTATATAAGTTCTCTTAGAGAATGTATATATTATTTTAGAAATGCATTCAGCAGTCCAGGTCTGTTGCCTCCAAAAATTATACACCCAGGTATAATTTAGGACCACATGCTTCCGGTGCATCATTTTAATGCTTAAAAATAAAGCACAGCACCATTTCCTGCAGAATTTTATCAGAAAATGACATATTTGTACTAAATGCTTAATGAGAACTAGATAGATGTTCTAGCTTGCTTTCTGTTGCTATGATAAAATACATACTCAAAAGCAATTAGGGGAAAAAGGGCTTATTTGACTTCCAGGTAACAGTCTATCACCAAGGGAAGTCAAGGCAGAAGCTGGAGGAATTGAAGGAAACCTGGAGGAACACTTTATATTGGCTCGCTCCCAGACTTCCTTGCAGGGACAAAGCCTACCTGTCTAGGGATGGTATCATCCACAGTGGGCTGGTCCTACATCAGTTAGCATTTAAGAAAATGTCTCGTAGACATGGGCAAAGGCTAGTCAGTTCCTTCGTTGAGGTTCACTCTTCTCAGATGCCTCTAGATTTGTGTCAGGTCGATTGATGAAGTTAACTATGGCAGTAAATTAAAATGCTGTTCAAAGTCACTCGAACAACCGGAGAGACGACTCAGTGGTTGAGAACACACGGTACTCCATCTGATGGCTTCCAGCACCCACTTCACTCAGTTCACAACTGCCTTTAACTCCAGCTCCAGGGGATCCAACACCTTCTTCTGGCCATCTATGATCACCTGTACCCACATGGGATGTACTCAGAGACAAACACAGACATAAATACATAATTAAAAATTAAAAATGAAATCATTGGAAGTTACTCAAGATGTATTTTTTGAAATGTTATTTTATTTTACCTGTATGGGTGTTTTGCCTGTCTGTATGTCTGTGCCCCATGTGTGTTCCTGGTGCCCACAGAGGACAGAAGACACTAGATCCCTGGAACTGGAGTTAAGCAGTTGTAAGTCAATGTCTGGGTTCTGGGTACTGATCCTGGGTCCTCTGAAGGAGCAGCAAGTACTTAACCAGTGAGACATCTTTCCTGCACCATCAGTCATTTTTTTACAGCATGGTTTTGTTCTCTTTTTCATCAAGAAAAATAAATAAATAAATGAGGTTCATGGTTCCTCTTACTTTGATGCTGAGAACACGTCATGCTGTTTGTCAGAGTTGTTCCACTTCATATGGTTTTCTCTACTCTTCCATCTCCAATCTCAGCAGGGACTCTAGGTTGGCAGAGATCTCTCTCTGTTAAGCTGTGTTTAAGCCTCTGAGTTGCTGGATCCAGTAAAGATCATCATTTTTTATCTAGACCCGTGGTTCTCAACCTTCCTAATGCTGCAACCCTTTAATTCAGTTCCTCCTGTTGTGGTGACTCCCAACCATGAAATTGTTTTCATTGCTCTATTGTAACTGTAGTTTTGCTACTGTTATGAATCATAATGTAAATATCTGATATGTGACCCCTGTGAAAGGATCATTCAACCCCCCCATGGGGGTCATGAACCATAGGTTGAGAACTACTGATTTAGAGTTTCCTTAATGTTTCCATTTTTCTAGTTCTCTACTCAGAGTACATGAGATTCTAGTGTCCTGCTGTTTATTAACTTTTTCTCTTTCATTGAGTATCTTCTTCTGTCTACCATTTAAATACAGACAGACAGTACCCTTTCAAAGTCTAAAAAAAGCCATTATCTTTTGATTTTTAATATTGTATCCTCATGACTGTTTATCATTTATCTTATACCTCAGTAAGTAGAGCCGGTCTTTTGAGTCTCAAGAGTTTGTGTTCTCATTTTAACTTATAATTCTGAAGATTTGTCATTTATAGATACTGAATAATAGGGCACCACCAAATCTAGGTATTTCATTGACTGTATTTTTTCTCCTGCATTGTTGCAGACTTCCTTACAAGAAAATTAATACTTATTTTAAAAAGCATTTTGAATAATACACATTTACCAATTTTACTTGCATATTCATACTCCGCTTAGCAAAAGATATTTCCAAAATACAATATTATATCCACAAGAATACAGCTGTTACATTTCAGCAAACCTGATTAAGCCGTGTTCCACATTGAGTCTTTTTTTCAATGAATCTAGTACCTATTACCAAATTTGAATTTTTTGTGACTGTATATAAACTAGCTGGACATCATAATTTTCTATGGAGAACCATCACTTTAGCTGAATAGATCATATTTATATCTTTATATCTTTGCTTAACAAGTTTTTCTTAAGATTCTTTCCTGCTTTTCTGGTATCAAAGGTTTAAGCTGGAGTGTCCTGGTCAAGTGGCGGTGGAGCAATACTCCCAGCCCTGAACTATATCACTAGGCTAAGTCTTTACATTTACTGCAAGTCATAGTGTGCCCATTTTTCTAAGTGTATATAATTCCTGAGGTTATGGTGTCAAATAGATGGAGCAAAATAGAAAATCATAATATATATATACATGTATATGTGTATATATATTATAATGTTATATATATATTATAAAGTTGTAATATACACATGCACATTTCTCTTAATATATATTTCAATGAAGAAAGGCAGTGTGTGTTTTCTTTTTCCTGCCTAAATCATCAGCTGTCATTGACCACTGAGAACCTTATGCTTTTCTAATAAAGAAATTGTATTCATTGTGTAGTTATGAATATTTTTAAAGTTCTTAACAAGACTTTTATACCATCATCCTCTAAAGCTCAGAGAACATTCCAGAAATAAGGACTGAAAGAATGTAAGAGTTAGGAAGACAGAGCAAAGAGTGGCAGACTGTCTTCTAGGAAAGACACAGCCATCACAATTATAAGCTAACTGTAGTTATAGATGCTCATAGCTGGGTTATGCAGGAATACATCTATGTGGGGCAAGGATGAAGGAAAGGCTAAACACAGCCCCTCATGGCTGAATTGTTTGTTCCTGGTCATGACCCCCTCCCCAGGCTCTAGTGAATCCTTCCAATCCAGGGATCACTCAGCTGGCCATGATTAAAATGAACGGTTCATAAACCAAAATAAAGGTCATGAATGTGTGAAAGGGGCTGGTAGGGAAGAGAAGGAGTTGCTAGGGGTGGCAGGGAGCTAAGAGAGAGTAGAAGGTGAGAGTAATCCGGAGGCATTATATATGCACATGAAATTGTCAATGATAAAATGAAAAAAATTAATAACTTTAAATATATTTTAAAAGATCATTGGCTGTGCTTTCCTTTCTACATCAAATGAGGTGAAATTTCAATTGTTTAAGGGTCTCTTTAGTTCACCCTTACTTTTCCTTTCTGGTCTGTTACACAGCCAGGCATACTCCTCTTCCATGACATTTGTCAAAGCGAGAGTCAGTTCACTATAGCAAACAGAACTTCCAAAAGTCAAATGATGAGTAATTTGTCCTTTCACCCACTCCCTGCAATTGGAAGTCTAGTGTGGATGGAGAAGGGTCCCTAACTGTTCATGTTTCCCCCTACCATCCGGAGTACAGGTGGAGAAGGATGAGTTATCCACCATCACCCAGCCAGCTGCAAAGTGAAAACACAAGAGTGTGGATGGGTCTGCTCGCTAAAGACTATGGTCCTGCCAAGATGGCTGGGTTTAATTGCCTGGAAGTCTGGGTCCCAGGCACATCCCAGACTTGTGTGAACATTGCCAGGCTTATGTGATCACAGGAAATCAGCAGACCTTAAATACTCACTTTCAAAATTTCTGTTTTATGTTACTTTCATCCACAAAGCAGAAAGCACTTCAAAAGAATTAATGCTTACAATAGTCCAGCTTTCCATTGCTATGTCAGCAAGAGAGACATGTTTTTAAAGGCTTTTCCACTCCTCTACAGATCCATAAACGTAAACGCACACTTAAACATTTATAAGCCTAGAAACACATTTATAATGAAATTAGTAATTTTTCCTGGTTTAAACTTAAGAAAACATAAAAGCTGATTTTAGCATCATGTCTTTCTACTTTGGTCTTCACCATGTGTTTCTCTCTGTTTTTCTAGTTGTTACAGACGACCATGTCCAAATCGACTGAAGCATTGTGATCCGGGACTGTCATTTAGTGAAGAAGTATGTCTCTGTGTCCCATCATATTGGAAAAGACCACATATAAACTAAGATATACCAGTTTTCAGTTCATCATTTTACTGTCTTGAAAAACTGTTTGCCACGTTAGAACTGTTTATGCACAGAAAGACTCTGTGGGACCACGGTGACAGAGGCCCAAGTCTGTGTTTCCTGAACCATGTGGTTAGCTGCAGGAATGGACTGGCGCTCATCTGAAAAGACCTCTTCAAAGAATAGTTTCCTACCAGTGACCAGACAGCTGAGGTTTTTCTCTTGTGATTAAAAAAAAGAAAAAGAAAAAAAAGAATGACTATATAATTTATTTCCACTAAAAATATTGTTCCTGCATTCATTTTTATAGCAATAACAATTGGTAAAGCTCACTGTGATCAGTATTTTTATAACATGCAAACTATGTTTAAAATAAAGTGAAAATTGTATTATTAGCTGTGAAGTTCAGTCCATTGCCATCTTACATTATATTCCAGGTTTTAGGAAATGAAATGTCAACTTCCAAAATTCTCTCATCACAGATGTGTGAGTTGTCTTCCGTTTTTAAGTGAAGAGTACTCTGCAGACGCAAAGCAGATATCATGGGCACTGTGCATTCATTTACATTCTGGATACACTGGATAAGGCCTACATTTTTAATTGTGATGGAAAAAGGAAGAGAGGGAGAGAAAAAATCAAATTGACAACAGCAAGATTTTTTTAAAGTAAGTTCAATGGTGTTTAAAGAGAAAAATCATGAAAATCGTAGTCAACCTCTTTGAATCTGACAGGCTAGCATGATCCATGTTCATCCAATGTTCTCCATCTTTGAAACTCATCTGAAATCCAAATCATTTTTCAACTCATTTCTTCTAAAAATGAAACAACACATATTATGTGTAAGTTACTATCCATTTGGTAAATCATTGTTAGATTTCATACATTGGAAATGTATTAATTATTTTAGCTATTTTAGCAAATAAAATCTTAGCTTCATTTGGTGAGCCTCCTGAGGCTTTGTAAAGGTTTGAACCTGATACAAGGACTGTTATGTATCAGCTTGAATATCAATCTAAATCTTGTGTTTCTTAAACTATATTGGCAAAACAAAACAATAAAAAAAACCCACTAAACTAAAAATTAAAGCCAGAAGTATCCCAGAAACAAAAAAAATTTATTTGTCCCTGGAGATGTAATAATTTTGATGGAAAAGCAAGAGTAGCATAGACAAAGATAATACATTACCGGAGAAGCTTGCAATTTTATGTGGACCATAAAAATCCCACTTCAACACATTGTAATAAATGTTTGGGTTTTTTTTTAACCATCAGTATAGATGGACTAGGGCTAAAGCTGAACAGTTGTTTAGAATATCCACACATGTGATTTAACAAAAAACTGAAAATTAGAGTGAGAATGCTCTTAAACTCTGCAAAGAATCCCAAGATACCATGGCTGATCCAAAAGATAAAGCTGAGAAAACACTAGAAGCTCACAGCAACAGCTAATAGATCCAAAACTTGGAAAGTTTATAAACAACATTTCATGTCCAGAAATCTAATATTGTACACTCAGTCTAAAAGGCTGAAGGCAAAAAAAAAATGTTTTGCTAAGCAGTTGTGTAAGATTTAGCTTCCAGATTGCTTTTGAAAGGGGTTTTAATATTTACAAACTGTTTGAGAGAAACTGATTCCATTATTAGAATGTCTAAAAATACCTCCTTTCCTCCATATGTGCACCACTTAGAACAGAGTTGAATGGTGTGAATATAAGATTAAATTCTTCAGTGCGTGATACAAAAGATGGAGAAAGGGCCCTGCGCTTACTTGGACTCAAGCTTTTCTTTGTGTACACCTTGCTCCTGAAGGAATGCCACTGAGTGGTAGAGAGAAGAGTTAGATGCTCCATGCGAGAGGATGCACATAGAATAGTTTCACCACAGTGCTACCCTGAACTATGGTCTAAGTTTCAACCTAGAACATGCAGACAGGGCTGAAGGGAAATCTTCAGATTCACACTTTTCTGTGTGACTCTGCTGTCTGCAAAGCATGAGCTTTAATTAGAAGATATTCCAAAATATACTTTTTGAGTTTATGAGTTCTAGAATGCTCTCAATTAATATATCGTTTAATCCTTTAAAAAAAATCACATATGATACCCAAATAACTATTTAATAAAATCAGTGACACATTTTAAAACACTACTTTCAGTTACTAGCTCATCTATCAGTGTGCTTGAATTTCTGTTCTCGTCATTACTTTTTTCACTGGAAAGAGACTGTTGCTCATTTACAGAACCCGGGATCCTTTTAATTCCAGAGATGACAACTTACTGCTTTAAAGAGGCATGCTGTGGTAGGAGAATCCAGTCTCCTTGGGCACTGAATTGCAAATCATGAACCATGTTAAATTCTGACATACCTGTGTCCCTAAGAAAATCACCAAGTTCCCTGAGTCTCAGCATATTAGGCTTTGAAGGGAAAGAGCTGGATTAATGTTGTGTTTAAAGCCCTGGCTCTAATGTTACAATTTGTCTTAACTATAGAGGGAAATCAAAACCACAACTGAGAACTTCATGGAAGTGTCATTTAAATGCTTCATATATGAAATTATAAATAAAACTCTGCCTCCCTCATGTAGTCCTTTTAATTTGCTCTTTAATCCTGAGCAGTGTAGATCTCGGTGGTCGCCGTATCATTAAAAAATCTTAAGATGAAAGGTTGTCACATATAGAAGCAGAAATCTTTCTTTTGCAAATATCTTAAAAGTCAAAACCATGCAGCTTTTGTAGAATGACATCAAGATTTCTGGTATTCTTCCAAACCTCAATCAAATGTACATAACTCACACTTAATCCAGAAAGGGTCTTTGAAACAGAAATTGACTTTGACCTATGCTGTTGTCTGCCATTCTGACCATAGCATTTGTTTAGACATTAAGCAGGATTTGGCGTGTACAAATTTATAAGTAGAGGGGCCAAAATGCTCAGAATGTTCGTTTGGTTGACTCATCAGTATTGACTATATAACAGGCCCAAGACAAGGGGGTCCACAACAGATAATGATAAATGTTTGATTTCATGAAACTCACTAAGACAAAATTAAAAGCTCGTTTTTCAAAAATGTGAGTTATGACTGATTGCCTGAGAAACAATCCATTCTATGTAGCTGCATACAGAATTTCATCCTTAATTTCAGCAACAAGACAGGAAATCAAGCCCATAATTTCACCCACTTAGGAGGGTGAGACAGGAGGATTGCTGTTAGTTTGTACCCAATGGCCATTAGTACACAGCCAGTTCCAGGACAACCTGAGATACATTGTGAGAACCTCTTTAGAAAGCAAAAGATAAACGAAACCCATTATTTTTATTTTATTTACTTGTTTATCCGTTTTGGAGACGGGATCTCGTGTAGTTGAGGCTGACATCAGACTTCTGGTCCTACTGCTCTCACCCCCCATGCTCTGGGTCACCAGGTTCAGCTTTGTCACAACTGACAGGAGAAAACGGTTCCTGTAGGATTCCACACACACTGTATCTTGTAGCAATGTTTTTGGTGGGCTGCTGTGGCCGCTTTGTATTTTTAAAAACCTTTTTGAAAAAAATCAATCTTTCTGATGTGTAATACACAGACATAGTTTCAATAGAATTTTATTGAATGATTACTATACCTACAAACTGTGATGATATTACCGAGGGCATCTGTTTCAACCCAGTGGCATCACATTAAACGGCACTGGGATGGCTGAAGGCCTGAGTGCCTGGGTTCACTTTCTAGTTCACGCTTCATATTTCTTTTAAATTAGAATCTTTTAAGATTTGTGTTTGTGTGTGTGTGTGTGTGTGTGTGTGTGTGTGTGTGTGTGTGTGTACCACATACATGCAGAGGCCTGAAGGTGGTACTGGATTAAGGTACTAGGGTTTAGTCAGAGTCCCTGTAGGCACACAGATATGGAAAGGGGACACAGGCAAGTAATACAGATGTCAAATGTCCAGCTCCTTCCTCACCTCCTGGACCTAATGACAGAGGCCTGGCAACTGAGCAACTGAAGACACAGTCTGGGCAGCTCTTGTCCCCATCAGTAGACCTGCCACCTGCTCCCGCTTGTGCTCGGACCAACAAGTCAGATAAGTTTAAAGACAGATCAGGACATGTTTAGCCCAAGTAGTCTTTCTTTGTTTATGCTGGCCAACCTTGATTGGGAGAAGACCACGAAAGACCATTAAAGCCCTCAGCCCTCCAGGAGAGGCCAGTGCTGTGGGATTTTCTGTATGGCAAATGTGTTACTAATAAAATACTGATTGGCCAGTGGCTAGGCAGGAGGTATGGGCGGGACTAACAGAGAGAATAAAAAGAACAGGAAGGCAGAAGGAGTCACTGACTGCCTGCCAGCCGCCACCAGGACAAGCAGCTTGTAAAGATGCCGGTAAGCCACGAGCCATGTGACAAGGTATAGATTTATAGAAATGGATTGATATGATATAAGGACAGTTAGCAAGAAGCCTGCCACGGCCATACAGTTTGTAAGCAATGTAAGTCTCTGTGTTTACTTGGTTGGGTCTGAGCGGCTGTGGGACTGGCAGGTGAAAGAGATTTATCCTGACCGTGGGCCAGGCAGGAAAACTCTAGCCACAGGCCAGCCTAGTCTGATTCTCCTTGAGAAGGCCAGACAAATACCATGACAGGCTCCTGATAACTCAGTTAAGAACCAGGCCTCAGTTCCTGCCTCGTAAAACTGGATAGGCAGTTTCTGAAGAAGCCAAGAACAAGGAACATTCAATCTTCCATGCCCCTGACATCAGGGACGAGGGAGATAGCATGTACCAAGCCTGGACCTCTGGGCCAGCCCCCACGTTCAGCAGCCCAAGGTAATCACCAATAAGGACAGAGCCTGGGACTTGTACAGGCCTGCCCCAAAATGGAAAAGCTATAGCCTTAGGCAGTCCTTGTTAGTCCTAGCCAACTAGGAATATACTAATATGATTGTCCGTCATGTAACCCAGTCATATCTGAGATGACCTAACTGTCCCTGAAACTCCCCTTTAACTGTCCTTTAAAGGAGCCTGCAAGCCTCTCTCGTGGTCACCATTTTGCCTTTATGTAGGATGTGCAGCCCCAGCATGCTGGTACCTTTATTCTCCAGGAAATAAATGCTCTTATTGATTGCATGCGTGGATGGTGATCTTTTGTGGGATTTCTCCAAGACCCTAACATTCCTCCTTCCACTCCTCCTCCTCTTCCTCCTCCTTTCTTCTACCTTCGATTCCTTCCTTGCCCCACCCAGCTCTTCTTCACTTTTCAAAGGTGTCTTTCATCTGTCAGTTCTGTGGCTGGGTCTGAGATGTTTTTCCCTTGCTACTATCTATTGTTTCCAGATTTCTTTTCCTGCTTCTTATTTGTCTAACAGGCAGAGAAAACCAACTGATTTTAGACACCTTACATGGTGACAGGATCCCTTGAAACTAGAATTGCTGGCAGTTGTGAGCCACCCGAAAGGGGTTCTGGGAATTTCATTCCCGGCTCCTCTGTAAGATGAGCAAATGCTCTGACAACTGAGCCTTCCAGCCCCCATTACAGTTTTAAAGGAACTGTTTTATTTGTCTCTGTAATCACTCATCCTTAAGTAGTAAGCCTTTAGCCCTGCTTTTGGTTTGTTGGTTGGTTTGTTTTTCTTTTTCCTTTTGTCCATGCTCTGATGTGTTGGCAAACACTGCTCAAAGGAAGGAGAAGGTACACTCAGAATCAGATGGAATTTTAATATTTAAGATCGAACACTCCCAGTTTTCCCTGATTCTATTCTAGACATTGCACTGAAAGACTGGGATTCATTTTAAAACATTGTTGTTTTTTAGATTTTTTTAATTAACATACATAATTTTTAAAATTATTTTTATTTAATTAAAATATAATTAGATGATTTCTTCCTTTCCCCTTCTCCTCCCTTCTACCTTTCCTATGAATCACCCCTTCTTTAACCATTATTATAGGCACAAGCATAATTCTTACATCAGATTCGTATTCCTTAATTCTCTCTGCCTGTGTGAAAAGCTGCTGTACCAAGTACTTTGATTTTTCATGTTAATAGATTTCCCCATCTAGCTTTGTATCAGAAGGCTACTATATACTCAACTTCCCTTTTAATGCATTCCTGTCCTATATTAGTCTTAGTTGCCATAAGATAATATCCAGGGTTTGGGCTTAAAGAACATAAATGCATTTTCCCCACAGTTTTAGAAGCCAGAAATCCAAGATGAACTTGGGGTTGGGCTCTGGTGGGACCGCCCAGCTTTCCTCTATCCACCTTCTCATGGCATCCACACATGGACATGCTTTGGTCAAGTAGTAGAGATATATGCTATCCCATTGTGAGTGAATCACACTACAACTTTTCTTCTCTGTTCTGACTGACTGCTTCATTTCAGAAGGCAAAAGGCTGGGTCCTCCACCAGTTTTTACCTAATACAACTATAGAATTTTATAAATTCTTCCAGATGCTGCCTACCATCTGTCTGACAGTCTATTTTTATTGTTTTGTTATTAAATTCTCTACCTACTTAGAAGAAGTGAGAGATTTCTAATGAGTCAGGTGTGGTTTCTGTCTCTACACCTTACCCTTTTAGAAAGTCACAAATTACACTGAGCTTTGCCAGCATGAAGAGAGGAAAGTCGGTGTCCGCAATAGTTCACACTCTCTTGTGAAGAGCCCCCCAAGGATTACAGAATTTACACCAGTATCCATGACCACTGACATGAAAGGAAATTTAAGAGACTCCAGTGATGATACATTGGACCAAAGAAAATAAGTCTTTCTCTTCTCATGGCATTTTTTATTGTTGGTAATCAGGTAAAAGATATAAGATCTCTGTCAAAGTAAAAAACTGTTTGGAGTGGGAAGACACTTGGAAGGAGAGCAGAATGTCAGTTACTGAAAGGAAGTGTTATGTGCAGCTCAACTAAGGTTTTGTGTTAAACCACAAATGCCCCTTCGGTATTAATTTGGTAATTGTCAATAGGATATATGGATTGCTGAATTATTTTCCAAATTTAAATACATTAAAAAGGTGTTTTTAGACTCTGCCAATGGTGTGTGGCTTAAATGAAAATATATTAAGATAGAAGAGTTTTAGCTGT
>CABHPQ010173371.1:5022-18584 GCA_902168405.1 Peromyscus aztecus
CTATCTATCTATCTATCTATCTATCTATCTATCTATCTATCTATCTACCTATCTATCTATCTATCTATCTATCTATCTATCTATCTATCTATCATCTATCAATCATCTACCCATCCATCCATCATCTCTCTATACATCTACCATATATCTATCTATCTGTCTGTCTGCTTATATGTATAAGTAACTTATTGCTGCCATAAAAATTATGCAAACTTATTAGCTCAACCAGCATCTTAAAATTTCTGTAGTTGCAGGTGCCACACAAGATTCGCTGGCTAAACTCAGGCATTGGCAGGGCTGCAGCTTTTCCTGGAGGCTCTAGGGGACAATCTTTCTCATATCTATGTGCAATTTCTGGAGGCCACATGCCTTCCTGGGTTGTCAGTGCTGTTCCTGTTCAAAGGCAGCTGCAGCTGGCAGAGGCCATTTCCCCCTCCGTTTTTTTCACTGTTTCCTTTGTTGCCCAACTCTGGCTGACCGAAGTTGGAAAAGGCTTTTCCTTTAAAGACTCATGGGATTAGCCTGGGCCCGCTTGGATAATCCAGGGTAATCTCTGGTCTCAGGCCACCATCCTAATCTCACCGACAAAGTCTCTTCTGTCATGTTGGGCAGTATGCTTACAGGTCCAGGGATTCATGAGGAGATGTCTTAGGGGGCCAGTATTTCTTTCTCATGTCCACAAAACCTACTTTAAAAATAAATGCTGGACTTACTATGCATTCAGTGTGTGTGTGTGTGTGTGTGTGTGTGTGTGTGTGTGTGTGTGTGTGTATCAATACACACACATGTAAGACTTGGTTACCATGTCTGTCACCTCAGGGACACAGTTCTGTCTCATCTTTCTGTGTCTAGTATATGGTGGAGTTTTACTGACTTGTTTTTAACTTAAACTTTATTTTATGTGTATGGATGTTTTGCCTGCATGTGTGTCTGTAAACCATGTGAGTGCCTGTGCCTGTGGAGGCTGCCAAGAGGATGTCAGAGCCTCTGTAACTGGAGCTGCAGATACTTGTGGACTACCATGCTTGGACTTGAATCCTGATCCTCTGAAAAACCTTGCCATGCACTGTGCTCATCTTCCTTGCTGGGACGGTAGGGAATGTGTAAGTGTGGGTTTGCAGGTCACTCCTTCCTAGCTTGGCTGCAGCGCTGAGGCTGTTGGTTGGGTGCATTTCTGAAGCTCTGTTACTTATGTACATGCACCAGCTGTTACCTCAGCACCTGGGAGATGTCACAATTCCTATCTTTAATTTAATTAATCCTCCCGCCTCCCAGGGATGTGAGGCCAGCACAGATATGAAGTATAAAGATGGAGACGCAGGGGGTCTCTGGCTTTTCCACCACCACTGAAGTGGGGTTCAGAAAGGCCAAGAGATGGAACTATTGGCCTCAGTCCAGGCCCCTCCCTGATCCTCACAGTTTCCGCCTGCCACTCCTGGTTTGTCACATGGTCACCGGGCTCAGTGGTAGAGAGACAGATTGTGAGGGGGGCAGTCAAGGGCGACTCTAAAGCCTCGGGCCTGTTCTGGAAATGACACATCTGGAGAGACTTCACACCGCCACCGTCCCAGCTACTGTGGGGAAATGAACTTACAAACACGGTGGATGCTGTAATTTGTGGGAACACAGTGATAAACCTTGTAAAGAAGGCATTGTAATTATTACCATGCAGGGATAGAACAGACAGTGAGATTCCTTGCTTGGCAGCGTCTGTCCACATTGCTATCTCCATTCTGCTTTCCCCTCTGTCTCCCTTCTTCCCCCTCCCCTGTCCCTTACAGTAGATGATATTTTTTTAAAAGTTCTGTATATAACAAAAAGCATACAAAGGGTGTCTTTTTGCACCTGAGTTACTTTGTTACATGATGTCCTTTGATTCTATTTTCTAGCAACTGACTGACAGGATTCAGTTCTTCCTGGCTTTATAATACCCCTAGTGTATGTACACTGCATTTTCTTTATCTGTTCACCCCATGACAGGACTTACACTGAGGCCGTATCCTGGCTATTGTGATAGGGCCAAGCTAAGCACGCTTGTGAAGACATCCCACCTGTGTGCTGACTTCATTTCCTTCAGGTATGTTGGACCATATGGTAGGTCTATTTTAAGTATTTTAAGGGACCTCCATGCTGTTTACAGTAGTACTAAATAATTCACATCGCCATTGACAGTCTAGTAAGACTCTTAATGACTTCATCTTGCTCTTAGATAAAGTCCATGGGAGACATTTGCAAGCCCTGCATGATGTGGTCCTTGCCCATCTGCATTACCAGCATTTTCCTGGCTCCCAGCTGCCCATCTGAGCTTGTGACCAGTCCTTACAGGTCTACACCCTTGCTGTGTCTTCCCCGTGGACCATTTTCCTCCTCCCTCCTCCCCACCCTTCTGTCTAGGTAACTCGCACTCTACTTCAGGGTTGTGCTTCTAGTCACTAATTCTAGGAAAGCTTCCTTGACACCCTAGTGTGGGGTAGGTCTCACTGTCGTGCACCCTAATAAAACAGACCACCTTTGTAATTACCTAGTTAAAATATGCAGTGATGTGATTTAATTCTGAAGCCAACCTTTCCTCTTTAGATGATAAACCCCACAAGAAACTTCTCGTCTTCACTCTTTTATCCTCAGAACATAGCACAGTATCAGAATAAGAGGTAACATCTAATAAAATTTTATTGCATTAATAGCTTTCCAGGAAAAATCTCACCAACCTGGCAGTGAGGATGTGGCTGAGGAGACTGGGAAATGGTAAGTTTCCATTCCTCTGCACATTCTGAGGCTGGGTACTTCACTTTGCATTGTTTTATTCCTCCAAAGCTCGTCTCCACTATTTGTTCATCTATTTTTTAAAAATTTTATGTGTATGGGTGTTTTTGCTTGCATGTATGTCTGTGTTTGATATCTTCTGAGGCTAGAAAAGGGCATCAGATTTCCTGGGACTAGAGTTACAGACAGTTGTGTGCCTCCATGTGGGTGCTGGGAATTGAACCCAGGTCCTCTGGAAGAGCAGCCAGTGCTCTTAACCACTATGCCATCTTTTTAGCCCCTTTATTATTTTTTTAAACTATTTTTATTTGTTCTTTTGGGGTTTCATTTGGGTATACAATGTATTTTGATCATATTAGCCCCAAACTCCACCAGACACCCCCTTATTGCACTCCCCTTACAGATTAATTTTTCTTAAATTAACCTACTACCCGTGGCAGGCAGGATAACTGGCCTTGGGGCCAGGAGAGCAGGAGAGCTGGCCCTGCACCTTACCAACTGCAGCACTTGGGAGAGCTGACCCTGCACTTCACCTGGGCAAAACAGTAGACTTGGCTGTGGTGGTGTGGGTGTGGGCGAGCTGTCCCTGAGGGTGTGAGAGCAGAACTCCCCCCCCCCCACTCCTTGCTGCCTGCTGCAGTGAGTGAGCTAGCCAGGGCAGTGCTGGAGAGCGTGCCCTAGTGGTGACAATGAGGGAGCGCTGGTAGGCTGACCGACTCAGCTACCACTCAAGTCCAGAACCAGGGCTGTGAGTTGGTTCCATCCCAACATCCACTTCATCTGTGATCTGCTGGAGTACGTGAAGGGGCCAGATCTGTAGACCCAAAGCTTCAGGCTCTCCATGACACAAGGCAACAACAGGATATCAAGAGGAGTCCCAGTGATGGCCCAGGATGGAGGGGGTAGCAAAAGCCAGAGGCGTGGAACCAGACCAATGACTCATTGCAAAGAACGCCGCTTAGAAGTAAAGATGTATGGACTAAAGGTAAGCTGTGACTCACTGTGTCACACTGCAGCTTCCGTGCCGAGCCCTTCTTGTATGTTAATTTGTTTCTGTTTTTCTTTTACGTTTTCTTTTATTTTGGAGGGAGATTGCAAGGGCAGAGGGCAGATATGAAGGGATGGAGAGATGAATAGGATTGGGATGCATGATGTGAAATCCACGATCAATAAAAAAGGGTCTAAAAATTTATTTTACACAGTTATCATAAAAAAATAAACCTACTGAGTTTAGTGAGTGCTATTCATGTGCCCACGGGTGTAGGGTCATCCAGTGCACTTACCAGAGACCATGCCCCTGAAGAGAAATGAACCCCCTTTCCTCAGCAACCATCAGATACCAATGGCTCCTCAGCTTGGAGGGGCCTCGTGAGGTGCTTTCCCATCCTGTCTTCATCACTTGTTATTTCCAAGTGCTAGAAAATATTGAACAGACAGTCAATGACAGAAGCCAGAGAACCAGTGGAGGCCATGAGGGTGTGGCTCAAGGGTCAGGTCCTTCTCGGGCTGGCTGTGGTGACAAGTAGACACGGTTCGGAGAGAGCTGCTCACCTCCCGCCTCCCTCACCTCTACACTTGGTGTCTCAGTACTGTAGCTCTCAGGGCAGGATCAGAGGGCCTTTCCATCTCTGCTTTTAAGGAGGGAGGAAGAAGGGTGGGCTCATGCCTTCTCAGAAGTCTGCGCTGAGAAGTCTTGGAAAACAATATCCTATCTCCGTGTGAGGGAGGAGCCAGCTGATGGTGAGAGACTGAATTAAAATGGACAAGGCCATGTGGGAAGGAAGGCAGAAGGAGTCTCCGGGAAAACTGGAGCTAGGAATCACAGCGCCCGTCTAGCACAGGCCCACATTCACAGATGAATCCCTAAGGACCACATCAGCTCACTGGTTCATCCACAATTGATGGCTGCTAGTTACTTTTATAGATATGTTGTAAACGTCGAATAACCTAAAGGAAGAATAATTTATTTTTGGCTCACCATTTCGGAGGTTTGGGCCAGCATGGTAGGGGCTTGCTGTACGGTAGGGCAGCTCCTATCATGACGTCCGGGCAGGAGAGAGAAACAAAAAGAAATGGGGGAGAGGGAGAGAGAGGCTATACCAGAGGATCTCTCCTTTCTCCTTTTTATTCCACCTGGGCTTCAGTTGATGGAACAGTGATGCTTACACTCAGTGAGGGATTTGGTGAACTATCATCTCCTAGGTGCTGCTCAGCCCAGTCAAGTTGATCACCCGGATTCATTGTGACCAACCCATCCCCTGTCAATCCCACACCAGACACAGCCCCTTAAGCAGGAATAGCGTCCAAGCAAGGGCTCAGATCTGTGTGTTTAGACCTTTAGTTGGGTCTCCTCACCCTTTCATTGCCTTCATCTTTACTTGGGCACATCCCGAATGCAGACACACACCAACCACACAAACACACTAGTCTAGGCTGCCTTTCCTAAGTCCTAGCTTCTTCCCTTGTCTCTCCAGAGACATGTGTGTGGACTTGCTCATCTCAGAATTGCTGCTTGTGCTGATTGCCTGGGTGGCTCGCCCAGAACACAAGTGTGCCTTGCCTTTTCCTCACTAAGCGATCCCTTCACTCCAGCAGGTGCCATCATCACAAGGCTGAGGGACAATTGTCTTTAAACAGTGTCTCAGGCCAGGGAGAATCTTCCGCTGCTGCCCCATGGACAGCTTTGCAGCACCCTCACCCCATCAGCCCATTCTGCAGTGTTCTTGGGCATGGCCAACCGCCCGCTGTTCTAGTCAAGAGGCAGCTCATCAATAATACATGGGTTCCTCTGTCTCCTCTTTACCTTCTGGTCCAAAGTCCCGCTATTTATTTATCTAGTGTGTGTGTGTGTGTGTGTGTGTGTACACATACATGCATGCAGTGCCAAAAGAAGACAAAAGAGGGTGTTAGATCTGCTGGAAGCAGCGGTAAAGTCCATCATGAGCTGCATGCTGTGGGTGCTAGGGATTGAACTCAGGTCCTCTGTAAGAGCAGCAAGTGATCTTAACCTGTGAGCCATCTCTCCAGTCCCACTGTCACTTTTAATGTACAGAAATCCAGTCAAGCCTTTGATAGTCACAACGTTAAGTCCTTGAGATACTATCCTCTGCCCTTGATAGACAAGCCAAGCACCACAGTGTGCACTGTGCAACTATTTTCTCTGAATTGAACCATTTTCAGGGAGGCTCGTAAGACCAGAAGGAAGTAAAACATATAAGGCCTAGGAAATACATGAAACTCACAAGGCTCAGGAAGTCTCTGAAAACCACAATAGTCACAAGCCTTTTTCCAAGGTTACATGAACTGCAACAATTGTTTGTAAGAGGAGACTCTCCCACCAATGGACTTGTCTGCAAAGCGTGCAGGGTGTCCTTGCTATACAACTTTTGTGTGCTCTCATCCATGCTGGGGTGGAATTTTGGTAGTGCCTTGAGTCACTCATGCACCCACTAGAAACCCTGATAAACTCTCTGGTTCAGTAAACTAGACTTGGGTGGGATTGTATTTTTGGTCTGTTATTGATATGATGTTTGTTCATATGTTTCAGGAACAATCTCACAACAGTGGGGTGCAGTTGATATTTCCAAAGTTCATTAGAGACTCAATCATCTCCAGTACAGCAGTACTGGAAGGTAGAACTTCAAAAGAGATATATAAGTCATGAAAGCCAAGGCGTCCAAATGGATTGACATCACTGCCAGAAAAAGGACTGTGGGAGTCTCTCTCTCTCTCTCTCTCTCTCTCTCTCTCTCTCTCTCTCCCTCTCCTCTGTCTCTGTCTTTGTCTCTCTATCTCTGTCTGTCTCTCTCTCTCTATTTCTCTGTCTCTCTGCACAGAAGCAGCATATTAGAAGCCGAGAAGCCAGCCCTAACTCCTTCTCTGTGATTTGATCTTAGATGCCCCATACTCTGGAACTGTAAGTAGATAAATTTCTGTTCTTTAAAAGTTAGTACAGGTGCCTCAGCTTGTTTATGGCTCCCCTAAGCAGCCTGGCCGGTCTCTGTCTCTTTTGGGTGGCCTGGCTGGTCTGAGTGTCTCCCAGCAATCCTCACTGGGTGTATACACTAGGGGAGGGAAGGGATCAGTCAGTTTTAGGGACTTCCTGAAGCTTTTGAGTCGTTCACTTCCTGAGCTTAAGGAGCTTCTCCGCAGAATGGAATGTTTTACTTCTCTTTAGAATATCCTGAGTCTAGAGGATTCCTCCAAGATGGAGGTCTATCTCAGAGGAAATTGCTGCACAACAGTCATACTGGGATTTCAAGGACATCTCATCATGCTTTGCTGTGACTGTCTCTGACAGTGGTGTTGGGCGCCTCTTTACATACTATTGGCCATTTAGTGTTCTCTTTTGTTGTTCTTCTGCCTCTAAAGTTTTTTCCTTGACCAACCTGTAGCTCTTATAACTTTTTGGCTCTCTCTTCCCTAATAGTCTCTGAGCCTTGGGGATGATGAAGTATGATACAGACGACCCTTTTGTAGTACTAGACATGAGTTCCTGCCTGTGAAGCAGGTTTTAATTCTAAATTGGAAAACTGTTGATTACTCCTGTAACATTATAATGAGAAATCCGCGGAGTCTGTTTATAGGATAAAATAATTTATTAAGGGGAAAATTCATTGTACAGAACAGAATTGACGCAAGTTCTGAAATGCTGTTCTGGCCGCCTGAATCAGTTCCATATCCGAATCCCACAAAGGAGAGAAGAGAGAGATAACTACATGCATCTCAGGTTTTAAGGGTAGCCACGAGGCCATGCCCCAGGGGCAGGTACTTCAAGGTCATAGGCAGGTGAGCAGTTGCCTGCTGCATCTCTGTGGGTGGTGCCTCAAGGTCATAGACAGAACAGCTATCCACTGTTATGTAGCTATCCACTACGTAACACTCATGCCATTATTGCAGAAAAGAGCAGATCTTGTCAGGTTGGCCATACTGTAGCTTGTGGCATTCACTGCTGGGTAAGACTATTGATGCCCCTCTGCTCTTCCTGGCACTTGATATGAAAACTAGCCAGCGGAGAGGGTGGAAGCTTCCAGAATAGTACCAGCTTGATTTCTTCACGCCTTATAATCAAAATGTGGTTTCTTGAGCAGTAGAGTCTCATTGTCAAGTTTACTGGTTAGTTAAGAGCAGTGGCAAAAGTCAGGATGACTTTGAGGGTGGTGTCTCTGGCACCGCCTTTGTTATAAGGGTGTTGGTGTGAGGGGTGGTCAGCTAAGATTATTGCTGAGTTTGATCCATGCAACAGACAAAAAATGTATGTTCTGGAAAGAAACCAACATGGTGAAAGTAAAAATGATGAACTGGAGGACTTTGAAAGCCACAGATGTGGGGACCATGAAAAATGCAGCACCGGAAAAGTGACATGACAGGTGGGGAAGCTGAAAGTGCCAGCCGTGGAGAGGAGAAGCATCACACACACACACACACACACACACACACACACACACACACACAGACATACAGAAACAGACACACACACACACACAGACATACACATATGCACACAGACAGACACACAGAAACACAGAGACAGACACACAGAGACAGACATACACACACACAGATACATATACACACACGCACACAGACAGACAGACAGACACACAGAGACACACACACAGATACACACATACGCACACAGACAGACACACAGACACACAGAGACAGACACACTCACAGACAGACACACATGCATTGACACACAAATACACTGACACACACTGACATACACAGAGGCACACACACACAGAGAAAGAGACAAAGACAGAATCACACACACACACACACACACACACACACACACACACACACACACAGATGCGGAGAGAGGCGGGAGAGAGGAGTACGTAGGAAAAAAGTGAAAACCACCTTTACTAGAACAGACAAAGTGCTCCCAGTAGGACAGAAGAGGCTGCAGAGCTGGGACTCCGCCCCAGGGCTCTGGATCTTGGGGTGAGGGCTTCCCTTTCTGACTCCCCCTTATCCTCATTGTCCCTCTGAGGGCATCCTCCCTTAGGTCACCCTTTTCTTTTCAAGGGCAGGTTTTATTTTATTTTTAGTTTCTTCCAGCAGGGTGTTAGCACACTGAGAAACTGCAAAGTCCTGCAGTGTGGAGAGAGGCCCTGGTAGTAGCCTGTCTTCATGGGGCCTGTCCCTGCCTTCTAAATAGGCCTAGGTTTTCCTGGTCATCCTTCATTCTGACTGGACCTGACAGGGGCATCCCCAGGTTTTTTTTATTGACTTATGGACCCTTTTCTTCCTTATTTGTTGGAGTTTTTCATGTACTCTGAATAGAATCCCTTCAGCAGATAAATCTATTACAGACATCTTCTCTCACTCAGTTTCACATATTTTCCCTGTGTTATGTTTTTAAACAAGTTCTTAAATTTTAGTATAGTCCAATTTATAATTTTCCTCTCTATTATTAGAAATTTTGTATTCTATTTAAGAACTCAGCCAACTCTAGGGTTGTAAAGGTATTTTCCTGTGTTTTAACAGGGTATTGTCTTTTAAAAATGCTTTTAAATATTTTAATTATGACAATGAACAGTTTCCATTCTTTTGAGAGTAATTACCAAATCCATGTTAAAATGTTTTGTCATTTTAAAAACAAATCATGTTCACATAACCTCTGAAAGCATCAAATCTTGGCAATGATTGGAATTGTTAAAGGCTAATGGGATTTTTCCAAAACAATTTTGATTGTCTGAAATAAAGTAATTAGGCAGGAGTTCCTTTAGGAGAGGGGGAACTCTCACTTTATATTAATAGTTAAGTAAAATTGCATAGGTCATTCTTTTTTGAGTTGAAAATAATTTGTCTCCAAGTGCCCTAAGGGATGTAAAGGTGACGAGGAGGAAGAGCACATGGCGCTGATTCTAAACCCCATGACTAGGAAGCACGTGATGGGGTCAGTTGCAGACCCAGCTGGGTTGGGGCACTCCAGCACAGCAGTGCTCTATCCCTACACCTCTCTCTAGTCCTTCTGTCTGCTTCCCTGCATTCTTGGTATCATCTTCAAGATGATGAAAGGTTGGCCACTGGAACTCTAGGTCTACATCATTATTTATAACACAAGAAGAGGCCCAAACTTACACGTGTCACACACCCATCTTTGAACCTGTTCCTGCGGGCTGTGAGATGCAGTCCTGTATGGGAAGTGGGGCCACATGACAATGGTGGGCTAGGGTTGGGGGGCTGCAGGGAGGGTAGTTCATCTTTGCCCTTAGGTTTCCATTCTCAAGCAGGAAATTGAGGCAGTGTTTTCAGACATCTACAGAACTGTATTCAGTTCAGTTGAGGGAAGATCCTTTCAATATAAAAGGTTTTCCTCCACCTTTCACGGCATTTCTACTTCTTACAAAAGTCTATGACAAGGGGCACAGGCAGGCAAAGCCATTCCTTGTGTCCTTAGGTCCGCATAATCATGCTGATGGATGAAAACATCAAAAGAAATGGCCCAGTGATCAAGAGCACTTGCTGCTTTCATGAAAGATTAGAGTTCAGTTCCCAGCCCCCACAGCAGATGGCTCACAATGGCTGATAACTCCAGTGCTGGGAGATCTTATGCACCCTTCTAGCCTCTGCTGGTACTACACTCATGTGCACATACTCACACACAGACACACACTCATACACATAATTTTAAAAAAGGAGACATATGTAAGACTGTGTTGACAAAATGGAGGTCTGAGCAAGTGGCAGTGGTGTGTCTGGTGGTATCCAGAATCCAGGATAAGGGGTAAACTGAACTTAATAATGTGCACATGAGTTTTTCCGGCTGATGAGTAGAAAAAGGACAAGGGTACATCCCAGGCAAAAACCACAGCTTGGCAAAGGCACAGAGGACAGTACCCTACAGACTATTTAATGGAAATCCAAGTTTGGAATGCTCTATTCATGCCAAATAAGGCATGGGCTAGGACATTAAAGGGGCCAGCAGGGGATGGCATCTTTAATGGGCAACATTAAGGACACTGGGGGCTTTAGTCTATAAAATGGCTGTACTCAGACTACATGAAAATGGAGTCCTGTCCAGAGAACCTGCCAAGGGCTTTTGGGAAGTACACAGGAAAAGTTCAACCCTTCCTGCAGCTTTTTTTTTTTTTTTTTTTTTTTATAAAACAAGGTGCCTAGTTCCAAGCCTCTGCTATTGAGAGGCACATTTACAAGTGAGCTAAATTCAGTGCAGCCTGTACACTGAGCGCGCTCTCTCTCTCTCTCTTTCTCTCTCTCTCTCTCTCCCCTCATGTGTGCTTACATGCTTGGTTGTCTTTCTCTCACTTTGAAAAGCTGCCTGCCCTGTGTCATGTTGACAAGAAGAAAACACATTGAGAAAATGTCACCGCTGAATGGTCCCAAAGGAGACAGCTTTGTCAAATGGCAAGCATGTGGGAAAGGCAAACGCCTACTGGGGTCTAGTAGCAAGTATAGGCTAGGGGCTGTCCACTGGGGCTCCCAAGATGTCTTTAGTACTTGTTTCTGAACAAGATACATCATTAAGGAAAGGTAGGATGAAGCTCCTTTAAAAAATTCAGGGCTCAGCATTGCCAGTCCTGGATTCTGGGCATAAGGAGGGAGTTTGACAGATATGTCTCTGGGGACCTATATTTTAATCTAGGGATACATTTGAATCTCCCCAAGGGTTGTATGCATGTGTATATGTGTGTAAGTGCCTGCATGTCTGTGTGCCTGTGCATGTGTGGTTCACATTCATGTGTGTGTGAGTGCACTTGGGAGCACGCACCTGGTGGTCAGAGGACAGCCTTGGGTTCTGTTCCTCAAGCACCGGCCAGCTCTTTTGTGTTTCTTCCTGAGTTCTCATCCTGGTCTGGGGTTAGTCAAGTAAGGCAGGCTGCTGCCCCGGGAGCTCCCTCTGTAGCACTAAGACCACAAGCACACGGTTCTCCATCTGGCTCTTCATGTGAGTTCTGGTGAGCAGGCTCAGGTCGTGCTTACAGGCAAGAGCTTTATTGACTCATGGGTAGGATGGATGGTGGTCGAAAGGAAAATAGACACCAGGCAAGATTTTCAAGACTCTCTTTCCAGCTGTTTTGGAATTCCCACTGCAGTTTTTTTCCAGGACCTTGAAACTTCCCTTATCAAGGGCAGCCAACCACAAACTTCCGCAAACCACAGACAGGTGGGGAGTGCTTCATGTCCTGAACCATGTAGAAGTGGAACTCTTCTCCTCAACTCACCAGGTTTGGTTCTGTGAGAAACAATGTTCATGCCTTTTATGGGGGAAATCAGGAAGATTATTTCTCTCTATTCCACATTTCAGCGGTGATCATGAGACTACCAAGATGGCTGGTATTTAACAAAGGGTCCTCTCTTACCTTTTGGTCCTGGGAGCGTGTGGAGCACTACATTCATCTTTACCCATGCACCCTACCTGGACACAGGCAATGCAGAAGGCAGTAAGTGAGGGGAATTCAGGCTCCAGAGAGAAGCCTGAACCATCCATCTTCAAAACACTCATGTAGAGAGTCCCTTTATTCACAGAGGTTTCCCACATTCGTGATCACAGGAACTGGACAATGGATATTTTGAAACCATACATTCATTCATTCATTTGACAAATACAGGAGATTATGCTTCATGCTTGTGGCTTTGGGGATATACATAAAAGCAGTGATAGTGATTACTGTACTCAGACATCACAGAACCAGAGGAAGGAAATGAAGGGAAACAAGAACAATGCATTCTAAGGGATAACAAGGACCATCAGAAAGGTTGAAAGATGTGCAAGGCACGTCTCATGTTTACAGGCAGACTATGGCCTCCCTGGGCAAAAGCAGTTTATGAGGATCCTGGGAAACTCTCAGAACAAGCTTCAGGAAGACAGAAATAGGCCAACCTGGAACCGTAGGCATGGATGTCCATTTTAAATGTCCCCTTCCAAACTCATGTTGACGTTTAACTGCCAGTGAGACCTTGGGACAATTAAGTGGTGATTAGATCATGACATCTCTGCCCGGGTGAATCAATTAATGCCATTCTTACAGGAATAAGTTCCTCAAAAGAAAAAAAAGTGTGTTTGATCTGATTTTTCTCTCTGTCTCACACACATGCACGTTTGTCATGCTGTAATGTAACACAAAGGTCCTAGGCAGGAGTGGAGCACACTCTTGGACGTCCCAGCTTCCAGACTGAATAGACTGTGAATCAAGTGAACTTTTTATAGTTTTTAACTAATTTCTGGCATTCTGTTACAGTGACAGAAAATACCCTGAGCCAGAGGATTTCATTCTGAGGATGTCACCTAAGGGGCTGACCATATTTCATCTTGCTACTCCCTCTTCTACCGACTCAACCAGCTTACAGCCATCCCTGCTTCTTTCTTACAGTATCTTACTGAAGGCTGCCAGAAGTCGTCAGGAAACTCAAGGATCTAAGAGTGTAGGGTAGTGGCTCCCTCATCAGCCGAGACCCCAGAACCTTTTAGGAGATGTCACTCTTTATGTGCTGCTATCCAGGCAAAGTGGCCAAGGTCCTATGCTTGGTGTAACCTGGGTCAATGTCTGCTTATTGGCCCGAGGGCGAAGGAGATGCCTGTTTGAAGAAGAAAAGATGGAGGAAGGAGAAGGTGTTCTGCAGAAAAGGGCATCAAGGAACAGCTTACAAGTGACGTTGATATTTTTACTTATGATCTCTGTCTCTGCCTCTGTCTGTCTCTCTGTGTGTCTCTCTCTGTGTCTCTGTCTGTGTGTCTGTCTCTTTCATTCCCAAGGTCCTGGATGAGAAAGAAAGAGAGAGAGAGAGAGAGAGAGAGAGAGAGAGAGAGAGAGAGAGAGGAG
>CABHPQ010173372.1:470-27490 GCA_902168405.1 Peromyscus aztecus
TGTGTGTGTGTGTGTGTGTGTGTGTGTGTTTGTTCAAGATAAGTTAGAACTGGTACTCCACGAAGAGGAAGAACAGAATCATCTTTACATATTCTAGAGCCATCCTAGAATCACCTGGTCAAATGAATGATCATCTCCAATTACTGGCTAGCTTTATTCAAATGAGATATTAAAATTTTGCATTTTAATGAGGAAAGTAATTTTTGACTCTTAGATTGAAGTGTGCACTGAATTTAACCTAGTATCCTACTACAGGAACTACATGTAGGATCTTCCTTGATATTTACATTTCAAAGACATGGCTGCCAGGTACTTGGGAAAGAGATTTTGTTATAATTTTCTAAAAGATTTATATACATCTCAAAGAGAGGAGAAAGGACTCATAATTGTAACTTTCTGTAAATAAATCCACTAAGGAAAAAGGAGGAAAGAGGAATATCCTTGTTTGTAACACAGAAAGTTAAACTTCTCGTTTTTAATTTTTATTCACCTTACAATTATACCATAACATTGTTAATATAGTGCAACATATGAAATAAAATGAACCTACAGGCAAGGCATCACTACTGAAATGCCTTCTTTAAGTATAGTTTCTATTGCCTCCTTACCACCTCTTTTAACAGTAAACTTATGGATGATCCACATATTAACTTTTAAACGTGTATTATTGAAATAAATATGCCATTTAATTCATAGAAGGGATTAACCAGAATATCCACAGAACCTTGATTTGACAGGAATAAAGAAAAACCAAGAATATTTGATTGATAGAGAGGGTTGTAGAAACTTAATGGAAGTCCGCCAGACTAGGCAATGGTAGATAATTTTGTAAGACTCCTACAGATAATTGGGATTTCCATATTTTTTTCTTCAGGATATTGTATTTGTGGTTGTCATTTAAACAAGCCCAGCACTCACAAAATGGCATGGTGAGTAACAGAATTTGATAACCTGAATGTGATCCTTGGAAGCCATATAGCCTCCAGACATTTACCAGGCATGGTACGCACACACGCTATTTAAAGTGAAATTTTAATTACATGAATAAATAAACTTATAAAATTGCATTAATTTAATACACAGCAAAATTAGTATGTATATACATGTGTTAATGTGTGTGTTGTGAGCGTATGTATGCACAATTCATATATTTAAGAGTGTAAGCATTCAAACTAATTTTAGCTTTATGCTAACAGGGTCCTACATCTATCTTACGTGACTTCCTATAATTATCATGTTAGTTTCTTCAGTATAGTTCCAAACATCTCTTGGAAATGTAAACTATATCTAAGCCATACCTATAAATTGTTATTGACTGTTAATTCAGAAACTCAATTAACATCATATCTAGAGAAATGTAAAATGAAAAGAGTTTAGTAGAACTGTGTTAAAATTCTGCTTGTACAACTTCATTATTTTAAAACAAATACTTGAGTTTTCATAATCTATTTTCTTATAGAAACAAAAACAAAACAAAGGCTGTTACAACTGTCTCATGTCTTTTTCATGATTGGACCAAATAAAGGCATGATTCAGAGTTTATTCCTTTCTTACTTTGTCCCTCATTTTTTTCACTTAAGCATAAAAAATGAAGCAGAAGTGAGGAAATGTTGATGAGAGGCAAGGATAAAATGAGACAAACGGAAGTCTATCACCAGTGTTATTCCAGAATCTTTTATACATTAAAATATTGATTGCTTTTATAGCATCAAATTTTTATAAAGTAAAAAAAAAGAAGAAATTCATCAAACATAGGCCTAAAATATTTTATTGTATTTCTTTTAAATTTGGCTTTTCGTGGAGTACCTTGTTTTCTCCATCTATGACGATGGAAAGTTTTGTTGGGTATCATAGTCTGGGCTGGCATCTGTGGTCTTTTAGAGTTTGCAGGACATCTATCTAGACTCTTCTGACTTTTAACATCATTTTCCTGTTCTTCAGCTATGTTGGAATATTAGGGCCTGCTACGGCAGGGTTGCTGGGCTCTACTGGAAATGTATAGCCCTGGCTGTTATTCACTGTGTTTTTACACTGGCATCTAGGCATCTGGGATTGGGATGATTACAGTTCTAGGTCCTGAATTCTGGATTAGTCTTTGTTGGGTGCCTGTTTTGTTTCTTGGTTTCTGTTTCCTCTCTGGGTTTTAGGAGAATGTGAATTGACTGGTAAGAAATTTTCTGTGGGTCTGATAGATGTGGCCACTGGGGGTTCCAGGTAAAATGTGTTTCTGGGTATTGGGAGCTGACACTTAGCAATGGGTATAGGTTAGATGCCAGAGAGGGTTCATAGAAGGGAGGAGGAGAGCTGAGTGTTCAACCAGGATCTGATTATTTAGTCTCCTTGGAATGAAATTGAGTAGACAGTGAAGAGTAGTCACTCCAGAAGGTCTGCTATAGAGCTGAGGATGAGACTGGGGGATTGTATCTTAATAACAGAAGAAGAGGTGAAGAGCTACAGGCAGCCTACCTGCTTTCAAGGCAGGAGTGGCCTATGGATTACAGGGGGTACCGATGGAGTACAGGCTGGAATAAAGCAACAAGTCAAGTTGGGGAGGAAGGTTAGGAAAAGAAAATCTATTGGATCCACAGGAGATTTAGGCTGGTGGGGGGTGTGGGGGGGAGAAGTCTGCAACACAGCAGGTGCTCTGTTTCTGAGCTATGGGTGAGAATAAGGGCTTGTGTTTAATGGAGAAGAGGGAGTGGTGAAGGTCTTCAGCTAGCTTACTGGTTTCCCTGGCCTGCTCAACTGGGGTGCTAGCAGGGAATGCCTGATGGTGTTGGAGACTGGAATAATAGGATGAGTTTGGGGAGGGAAGGTTGGAGGACATCTTTGTGATTCCTTGGGGATGAGATCAGAGAGGAAAGGGAAACCTCAGCAGGTGTTCTGCTACAGAGCTGAGGATAAAACTGCAGGGCTTGGAACTAGAGGAGCAGAAGAGAGGTGACAGTCTGTAGCCAGCCTATCTGCTTCCCTGACAGGAGTGGTCTGAGAGATTTTAGTGTGTTGAAACATACTGGGCGGGAATACTTGTAAAAGCACATCCCATAGCAAGGATATGGACTCGGTCTAAGCATCTATCACTGTGTGAGTTAATGAATTAAATGTGGTAAACACACACAGAGGAATGATATTCAGAAATAACAAATGTCTTGTCACTTATGGCAACATGGATCATAATGTTAAATGAAATACGGCAGGTGTAGGAAGTCTCCTAGCACAGTTCACTGTTTTTGTGGAATCACAGGCATTGATCTCATGAAAGCAGAGGATAGAATAGTGCTTGTCAAAAGTATGGTGAGGAGAGAAGCATGGGAAAGATGCAGACAGACTGCTTAAGAGAGATCGTTAGGTAAGAAGAACAAATTGTGATGTACTACTATCCCAAAGAGTAATTGTCATAAACAACATTGTATAAAGCAAAATAACCACAGGAGAAGAAATGGGAATTGTTCGAGATGGTGTGTACCCACAGTATCCAAAGCTAGACATTATACAACACATGAATAGTTTTGTCTATTTATTTTCATGAAGTTGAGCCTATGTGTGCAATCCCATAATCTCAGAGGAGGCTGTGGCACAACAATTGCAAGTTCAAAGCCACCTTGGGCTTGAGTTCAAGGTCACCATACCAGTCAGGCATAAGTAGGTTCTGGGGATCAGAATTCTGGTTCTTACATTTGCATAGCAAGCACTTTATCCTTTGAATCATCTTCTATTATAATTTTAATTCCTTCTTAAGTAATGGATAGCAAAAAATGTTATACAAATTTGGATTCGCTTATTTAATAAATGCTGTATTTTAATTAGTAGAATTAACCATTATTTATATTGTCTGCCATGTTTATGTAATTATGTAGAGCCTCAGGTTTTAATGAGACACAGAATAATGGACATTTTTTTTTTTTGTCCTTTAAAAATACACTGCAGAATAGTCACAAAATTTAAACTAAAAGTGAAACCCAAAGGGTTTTTTCATTACAAATAGTAAGTGTTGTAGTAGTGATGATAGGAAGATGTGTAAGATGCCAACTTAGCCATCAGGAACTGGATATAATTTTTCCTGAAGAGCTGTTTATTCCTCCTCATTGAATATTTAAATGTATTATTTTGTGAACTAGCATTTCACTTTCTCTCCCTATTTTTCAGTTGGAGTGTTTTTCTTTTTATAGTTAAAGACATTAGGCAAAATTTAAAGGCAAAATACACCCAACATAATGTTATACCCAAAAGCGAAGGCTAAATTCTTTATTGTGAGCTGCTTTCAGTTCAACCCATACATATACATTTCACAAGTGCTTGTTTCATATAAGGATACCATTTGGAACCTAGTCTTTGTTTTTGATAGCAATCTGTAGTTAACTTTTTTTTAAACTTACCTATTGTTTCTCTCTTCTTTCAAATGTAGAATTTTTCTATATGATGCTACTTATGGTTTTGGCTAAAACTGTCTACTAGTAAAGCATACACGGCTTAATGAAACACTGATATCCTTTATGTTTACAATTCTGATAGGTGGCAATATGACTATATATAAACTGGATAAATTACTAATCAAATTTATTTTACTTGTTAATGGTTTCATATATGACCTAATTAATATGTTAGCAGCAGGGTTCAAATAGATTTTCTATCATCTTCTTTGCTATGATCTGTTACCTACTCCCCACTGTGGAAAAACTAAATCAAATGAGGTTTCCAATTGGGGGAGGGAGTGCAATTTAGCATAGTTTATTTTGCCAAACTCTGTGACAGATTCCCTCATGTTTGCCACCATTTGCCAGCCACACAGCCTAGTTTCCATACATTCTCATTTATGAAATAAAATAATACCTCTAAGACCATTGGGAGAATTCAATGAGTTTCTCTGTTATAGGAATTTTTGTGTTTTGGTAGTTGCTTAGCTCTTTTGTTTGTTTGTTTGGGATAGGTTCTTGCTCTGTATCCTAGGCTGGTCTCATAATTACTATGTGGCTGATGCTGGCATCATATCTGGCATTATATTTGTTATCTTCCTGCTTCAGCCTTCCAATTTGAGATTACAGATATGAGTCACCACTTTCAGCCAGTGTTATAATGTTATGTTGCTTATAAAAAATTATATATATATGCATAATTTGTTATATAGTATAGTTTTATATGTAGTTATATATAGTTACCATTTGTGTTGCATTTACTTTCTCTATTATATATATATATATTTATTTTGTTTTATACATATTTATGTATATTTACATATTAAATGAAAGTATTATAAAAATAAAAACAAATAAAAAAACCTTAGGAATCCCCAAAAGTAGGATAACACTGTAAAATACTTGGGATTGTTCTGGTTTACAATAATTTTAGCAAGATACAAAAAGAAACACAGAAGCAATAAAATTCCCAAATGAAAAGTTAATGCTCAGCTACATGAGATTAAGCTCTCCACCATGCTGACAATTTCTCGGGTGAAGTGTTAGACTAGAACCAATTGCTGAGAAGACTTTGGAGCAGAGCACCAAATACAAGCTTAGTCAAGCAAGCTGGACCGACAGTGGCTTCTTCTCTCCTAGTCTCTCTCTGTTATTCCTGTGTCTGTCTTCTTTGGCTGGTGCCCATTATCCAATAAGGCTTTTCTGACCATGTCTGAGAGTTGTGCTAATTTATGGGTACAAAAACAGTTAGAAATAAGTCCAGCCACATGTTCATTTAACAAAACTGCAGCAGTATATTATCCTGTAGGACTTGGGATTTTTTTAACTGTAGGCCTTTGACCAGGTTTAAAGTAATAAGCATGAGTCCTCTCCTGAGGAAGAGGTCTCACATTCAATCACACAGTAGTTACCCCAGGAATATCTGTGCCTTTATTGTACTCATGGGTATATCTTTCAGGCAGATTGGTACTATAGCATACAGAGTCCATAGCTATCAGAGATTCCTCATGTCCTTTTTTTCCCAGTGGCCTATATAGTGTCTTCTGGCACTGTGAACACTACCCAGAAGGGACGAAACTTCTGGTAGTTCCAGTCAAATTTCTCTGTCATGTATTGAAAATGTGTTGCTTTTGTAGTTGTATGGTTGTTTGGTTTGGGGGGCTTGAAGACTTTTGTTTATTTGTTTAATTTTTTTGCCACAAGGTTTCATGCATCCCGAACTGGAGTGACTTTTGCTCTAGAGCCTAGGACCACCTAAATTCTAGGACTTTTGATTCTTATGCCTCCACTTCCTGAGTGCTGGGACTAAAGGCACATGGCATCATGCTCTGTGCAATTCTGAGGGTTGAACTACCACAGTCTGAATATTAGCCAAGCATGCGAACTTAGATCAGCTATATCCTCAGCTAGATCAATTTTCCTTGGCATGATGTCTTTTCAAGTTTGATGACCATTTTTTTAATATATTTATTTCCTCATGGCTTATCTTCCACATTTTTAGTACTATTACCTTATCAGGAATGTGGTTTGTAAATAATTTTTGCATTGTATAGATGCATTTTTTACTTTTTTGATTCTTTCTTTGGAGAAAAAAAAAGCTATTGGCTCTGAAATTAAATAGTTTTGATTTAAGTCTATTTCGTACACTGACATATGAAATTAGTCAAAGATATTAACAAGGCACTACTGTGTTATTTGTTTCTAGTATGTCCTCAAAGTGCAGAAGGAGTGTCTCACTATCCGTCTTCAGTGAGGCGATGATGTCAATCATTTTAAGCCAATTAAACACTAGTACACTTATTTACAAACTCCTGCTTCCCAGCATGAAAATCCTGCAATGAAGGGGAAACAAAGCTTGTAATCATCCAGTGTACAAGAAGGAATAGCAGGTTTGGGTAGATGTATTTGCCTGTCCTGGTTGACATAAATCTACATCCCCCAAATATGAGTAATCTCCAAACCTTAGTAATTTTTCCACGTAGGTGCCAACCAATTTACTGGCAAATATCAGTCTTCATAACTGATTATTTCTCCTCAAACAGTTTCTTCCTGTGGTGTTCAGAAAATGACTTCCTTCAACTGCTATTGCTCATATGTAAATATATAAATATATAAATAAGACTTGCTTGGTACATTTAGTGTTCCTAGTATGTATATGATTTCAGGGCTGACCAATTTGTATTGGGTAACCAATTGGGGATTCACCCTTGGGAAGGATTTTTCTGACACTGTCAGCATTCCTTAATTGCCTATAGTTCTCCTTTTAGAAGTGGGACCTCATGAGATTTCCTCTTTTATTACTTGTATTTCCATTGCAGTATTGGTTCTGATCTTGTTAGGCAGTCATATTGTTGAAGTGAAGCTTTCCTGTCATTTCCAAAAGCCACAATCTCACCGCAGAATTTATGTTCCTCTAGCTCTTACAATATTTGCATCCCTTCTCCCCTAATGTTTCTTGAGCTTATGTAACAATTAAATAAAAGGATGCCCTTGATTCGGAGGGGAGCACATGGGAGGAGTGAGAGGGAGAAAAAGGACAGGTATAGAAAGGATGTCCTTTTATTTAAATTTCAAAACTAAAGAATAAAAAAAGGAATTACTTTCAGCTGTCACCTTCTGAACTTCAAGTTCTGGGTCACTGCTCTGTAGAAATTATAGCTGATTTCTAAATCTTCAATTGGTTTCCATGGCGGCTCAACCAGCAGAACCAGAAAGAAATGACTTTAATCCTAACCTCTATTTGTGCTTTATTAAGATGAGACTTTGGTCAGGGCTTTTATTTTAACATTGTGGTTTATCTCTTTATCTGTAAACCGGAGATGATATTAATAATTGCATATAATCATTGTAGAACTCTAAAATAGTTTATGCAGAAACACCAAGTGTAGTCCTGGAAAACGCTAAACACTCAAGAAATAGCATTTCATTCCTGCCCCATAATACTGACACACTTTTATGAATATAGATAGATAGATATAAATATTATATTATTCAAAATCAGAACCAGGGATATCATAGTAGAATGTTTACCAGAATATGCATATCATTATATCTTCAAATTTTCAGGACCCTCAAGGGATCAAATTTCCTTGTATCAAAAATATGCCTAGATTCTGTGAAATCCATCTTAATTAACAACAGTGCTGCCTCAATGTCTAGATAAAATAATCCCACTACTGCCTTTGTGTGCATATGGTTTGGTCATTTGAACCTCTTTGCAAATTCCCAAGTTGATTTCTGTCAATAGTGCCTTAAGATTTGCTGTAGCTTATATACTTTGGTATAGGAAAATGCATTGTTTTTATTAAACTCATTTTTATTATCTAATGTTTGGTTGCCGTTTAGCTAGAATGATCTCTTTTAGGATGCATGCATTTAGAATAGATATTACATTTGATAGAAATCTCATCTTTATTTTCAATAACAGCTTACAGACATAATAGGTTCTACAAATTTGGCAGTAGGGAGTGGAAGCTCAACAACCACTAAACTGTACACTTGACATATAATTAGTTTCTTTTTCAGTGATCATCTCTACTGTTGTCTCACATTTTAACAACTAGAATATTCTGAATGAGTGATACAAAGCATTCAGCTACATCACTTTTTATAAGTTATATCATAAAAGTTCTAGAGCTTCAATTAATATAGGCTCTGCAATTATGGTTTTTATCCAGCTTAGTTATGGACCATCCTAGTCCTCGACCATAGCTTTTGTTGCATGTTGAGTTTTATATGTACTAGGAAAAATGTTTTGAAGTTATTTATGTCAGATAGTATTGTATTTTTTTTTTACAATGCATTTGTTGAACATGAACTAAGATTAGGTATATATAAGTTATAAGGATAATCATTAAAATTATTTGGTACAGAAAAATTTCATTCCTGGTGCTTATTATTTCTGCTTAGGTATGTTAGGAAGGGCTCTAGAGAATAGAAAATTCTTGACTGAATGCTACAGAATGAAGAAAAATTCTAGTGAGATAGAAACACATAAAAATAAGCAGGTAAAAGAAACTATGGTGCATTTGGGAAGCTATGAATAACCTGTATATTTGTAAGGAAATAGCTAGCACCAAAAAAAGTGTGCAGACAAGAGCCCGATTATAGAGTACCGAGTATAAAATGATAAGAAATTTAGTTTTCATGGCTCATGCAGTATTGAGATATTCAGGGCATCGGCAGAAGAAAATAACATGAAGTTTTGTTTAAACAGATGACTGTGAAGCTGTATGAAAGATACCATGAAGGAGAGATAAAGGAACAACTCAGTCATCCAGAAAAAGGACAACACTGGAGCCATGCTAGAGTACAGAAGACACAAAGGGCACTGCACAGGGAGTGTGGAAGGAGAGTGAAGGTCTTGTAACATAAGAAAGACAGTGAAACAGGAGACCTTGGATCCCCAAGTTGAACTGCATAAAAGAGAGAGGACAGAAACCTGATAACACTAGAGAAAAAGCAGCATTTTGCAAGGTTTTTATTTCTGTTGTTTTTCTCTTGTGCTTCTTCCTCCTTTTCTTTCTGTAGTTGTTGGTTTGCAGGCAGGGCCTCATGATTCTTTGCATCTCTGAACAAACAGACTGTTATTCCTGCCAAGCAGGGAATTTGTTTATCCCACTCTTCATCTGGGCTAGCCTGGTGGCTTGCTCTGAATTATGGAATGTGGCAGAAGTGAAAATATTCTTAAGAGGCTAAGTTGCTTCTGTTATTATTTCTTTTATTTTTTGAGCTCCAGGTTATTGTAAGATAGCCCAACTCTAATGTAGAAAGAGAAGACACAAAGCTTTAAGGATCTTAGCCTCTGGGTGAGGGAAAGCAAGGTCCTGGAGTCTAATCACATCAAAGGGGGTAGAGAATGAATGTATACGTCATCTTGGGTACCTCTACTGAAGTCCAGTCTTCCCAGTCAGCAGTCACTATCACAGAGGAACCCATTAAGACAGCCACACAGAGTCCTCCTGTATTGCAGATTCAAAAGCAAGTAAGTTGATTAGCATCAGTTACTCAGTTTTGCAAGAGAAGTTTTGGAATGTTTAAGTTGGTTATTAATTTAAATACTCTTTCTCCCTCCATTCTTTCCTCTTGAACTCTTTTACAAGGAAAAGAAAAATATTATTATAATATTATCTAGGCATCTCTAATTTTTCTTCATTGTAATAACAGATATACAAATTATAAATCTAATCTTCCTATCAGGGCAACTGATAGGTGATCTCTAGAACACTTAAAATAGTAGAAGTTTTAGACATGATGAGTAATGTTTATGTTTGTAAAATCAAGAAGGCTTAAACAACTAATAAGTGTCCTCAAGTTAACTTATTGTTGAAATATTAATTTTACCTACCTCTTTAGTAAACAGTTTAGCAGGATGTTCCTTCCCTCCCTCATCCCTCCTTTCTTCCCTTTTCCCTCTTGTTCTTAATCATTCTCCTCCTCCTCTTCTCCTGCCTTTCTCTTCCTTCCTTCCTTTCATTCTTTCTTTTTCTTCCTTTGTTTCACTCTTTAATTCTTTTTTCCTTTCACATAAACTGAATTCATGAAATATTTTCCTTATTAGGTTAATGGAAAAGGCATTCACATTTGGCAAAGTAGCCATTTTACATTTTTGAAGTAAAAACTCAAGATATTATTAAAACCTTGTATACCTGGAGAGATGGCTTAGTGCTTAACAGCACTGGCTGCTCTTCTAGAGGGTGAGGGTTTGACTCCTAATGCCCACATGGTGGCTCACAACAGTTTGTAACTCAAGTCCCAAGCGATCCAATAACATCTCTGTCCTCACAGGCAGTGTAGACACATGCCGCACTGACAGACATACAAGTAAATCATCCATATTCATAAAATAAAAAATTAATTAAATTTCAAACAACATTTTTTAAATCTAACTTATGAATTTAAAATTTTTACCTTATCAAATCAGTATTAACATTTATTTATAAAACATTAAAAACTATAGTGTTTAGCAGCATAGTAAGTTCTAGAAATGATGTAGTCTAATGAAAGGGTACCAATACAGGAGGTCAGTTTTATTTTTCCATTACACTGTAGGTTAACTGCTACCACAGTATTTATTAGTCAAATGGTTATATATATTCATACACCCTACTTTCTCATTTGAAATCCTTATAGTATGTATTTAAAAACAATCTACTAGATTTACTACTGTACCTAAAATCCCTAAGGCAGGTGGTTAGTATTGTTTTCCATTTTTCTTTTTTGTCAAATCTAAATGTACTCCAAGTTTTCATCTTATGTGTTCAGTTACACTCTAGCTACCATAAATTGATATTTGTATTAATTTCTTGATAGTTATTATCAACAAAATAAAATACCAAGTTCAACAAGAGACTAAATCTTTGTGCTGTATGGAATACCCAGAGGTCCGGATATCTGAGGGAAAAAAAATCTATGTACACTATGCTCTTAGGTCTGTTAACTTTATACCTCTAAAACAAAATTCTATCAATACAGCTGCAGCTCTGTCAGGCATTTAAGGCAGGAATAACTCTAGATACACCAAGCTCTATTGTGAGACCAAAATGAGCCATCTTAGAAATAAGACCAAAATGCTTTCACCCAAAAACTAAGGCCTAAGTTTTCTCCTTCTAGGAATAGGCCATTAGTTACTGAAACAAGTCAGTCCAGATTCCAGAAACCAGGAAGTGTAAAAGTACAGAGTCACAAGGTAGTCATGAGGTAATGCCTGCAGGACTATAGAATGTTCCAACCCTGGTTTCCAGGGTAACTGACCATAAAAATGTCCCCACCTGAGGGCAGCCAATGAGCAATGGTGGCGGGCAACCACCCCCTTAGAAGTAAGATTAAGCCATGATTTCTAGAAAGCCCCTAGAAGCGAGCCAATCAGAATTGTACCCGTACTAGCACCCCTAAATGATGTAACCTTGTGATTTTTCCCTTTAAAAACTGAGCTTGCAGATAGGTGGGCACTTCCTCCAGCCTCCAATGCTCTGGAGGTATTGGACGAAGTCCCTGCCTAGGCTTGTATTGGATATCCAGAATTAAACCTTGTTTTTGCATTCTGGCATACTTGTCTTTGGTGGTCTCTCTGGGGGTCACGATCTGGGCACAACACTATATCCGTCTACTTTATTTCTCTGGGATGAAATCCCTTTTCTATAGTTTTAGTTCTGCCCAGTTCCCTAGTTCATAGTCCTGCTAATGACTAAACTCCTATGCTTCCAGTCTCATCTTTGTCCTTTGTTTCCTCATTCTCCATTTCCACTACGCTCTACTCCTGGCACTCAGAAAACTCTAACCAAGATCTGCCCACCCTCTACGGAACCTCTGTCTTCCTCTTTTCTCTCTTGCCATGCCATTCTGTCTTTTCTACAGAAAAATGCCCATCCTTTTTTTCCCTTGCCATGAGGTTCTCTGTCTCCTCAGGAATGTTCCTCCACCCTACCTTCCACCTTGATATGTAAAAACCTCTATTGTTCTCAGTCAGTTGCTCTGGAAAGTCACTAGGCCTCAAGGCTAGGAGATGATCTGAGCTTCATTTACACAAGAAACAAAGCTATGTGTCTCCCATCAGCTTGTCTTTGCCAACTTGTGACCTTATCCAAGTACTGGCTCCAGCAGGGAAATTCAGCAGGTCTGGAAAGCTGAACTGTAACCAAATGGTCTGGAAATATTTGGGCATGCAAGAGTTTCAAAGCAGAAGACAGCTGAAATATTAAAGGCTGGATAGCACCAAATATTCATAATAAATGGCTTGCCTTTTGACAGACCCTTGTCTGGTCAAAGTATAGCTTTAATACACAGCTGAATCTCTATAATATATCCTTGTGGCCCTCAAGAGTGCTGTGTTGGCCAATGCTATTTATATGGGGAGAAATGCATCAATGTTTAGTGTCAAGAAAATAAACAAGGGCCAGTGGGATGATTTCAGTAGGTAAAGTAGCCTGTCTCCAAGCCTAATGGCATAAGTTCAACCCTTGGAAGCCACATTGTAGAAAAAGAAAACTGAGTCCCAGAAGTCATCTTTTGAATTCTCCACCATGAAATAAATAAGTAAATAAATGAATAATTTTTTCACACAAACTCATATATATATATATATATACATACATACATACAGATTGATAATAAACAAGTTATGTGAAAAGAAAATTCATACCAAAGAATATTTGTATGATAAGATGCTGGAGTTTTCTGCCTTTTGGTGTGTGTGTGACATTGGGAAGGAGCCTGACTTTTAGACTTACAAAATTCTAGTATATGGAAACCAGTCTGTTGTTCCCAGAAGCCCCTCAGTGCTAATCCTTGATAGCTGATGTCCACATTATTGTGATTATCACTTTTTTTTATAATTCACTGGTATTCTTTATCCTGTCAAGTCTTATTGCTATACTGTGTCAGGACACATTTCTGTGACTGCTTTTCTATGGAAAAATAAAGAATATGAATGAGCCAAAAAAAAGTCCCTACTCTTAAAATTTTTAAATTATAGTTAGGAGGTCAGTGAGATAGATTCTAAAACTAAACTGAACCACCACTAAAGAATAACAACATCAAGACTCTAAAATGATGAACTCCAACATCAAGACTAAAGATGTCAGAAAGAGGAACTCCAAGGCTTGTTGATTGGGTGGTAAGGAAATGTTTCAGACCTGGTAAGATGTCCCCAAGTTCTGAAGAATAGTAAATAAACAGTACAGACATGGGAAAGGTGCAGCACAGATTTTTCAAAGGCTCTAGATACAAATTACAGTGATGAAAAGAATCATCAGAGGAATGTACATATGCGGGGTACCCATGTACGAAAACCCATATATTAACAGAATAGAATCATGCAATGTATAATTTTATAGAATTAATATGTAAAGATAAAATATTACTTAAAGTAGTACCCCAGAATCTTGAACTTGCACTGTAATCACTGACAAAGTCAAATCATCCAGCTCTGGAGCGATGTGGTAGATCTTGACCTGTCTTTTCCACATAGTACTGAGGAGAATGGCATTTCAAGAGCATCCTTTGAGTTGTGTTCATTTCTTCTACCCCAAGGAAAAAACTCAGGATTCTCCTTTACATAAATATTAATACCTATGAGGTTTATTCTCCCACACTAATATCATTTCAGCACAGATGTCTCACATCTGCAGTATATTATTAACATTTTTATCAAGTGAAACAGGGGAGAAAATGCTTAATTGTCTTCTCTTACAGATTTGAATATAAATATGAATGGATTTAAATTTTTAAATGATATCATTTTTCATACTTCAAAGCAATTTGCTTACAGCTATTTTCTATACACATACATAGCTAAACTAATGAATATTTATTTTTAGATAAATCAAAGAGTTAATTACTTTTCCTTAGTCCTCCTAGAATGCCACATCTACTTTCTTATTTAGAAAAATAATACAAGCTTTTGTTGACCCTCAGACACAAAAGATTTTATAGGATTTTTCATTTCTATTTTAATTCATATAATCACCTTTATAATAACTGGTGTAGTTTTCATTTGACTTTATAATTTATACATGTCATTTTGGTAGTGGTTCTTGTTCCTCATGAGAAATATAAATTGTTTTCACATAGCAAAAATCACTCTTAGGAAGAGTCTGAAATGTTTACCAGGTTCTTTATTAATATTTTTAGCTCCTCATAGGAATTGGTTATTAAAGTTTAGTTAGGAAATTATTACAATGTCACCATGTTGCGGAAACAGTTTTCATCATTATTACATTGTTCCTATTTTTGATATTTGTACATTTGCATAATAAAGACCCATTGATAACAAGACTATGTTTGAAACATATAAGAATGTGTATGGTCATATTTGCTTCAAATGACACAATAAAAATCAACAAATTAATTTTTTTCACATTTCATTCTATAAAATTCAAAATGTGTTGAAATGGCAAGTGTCAATATAATAATTTTGATGCTCAACATGAATTATTTATCCTGGTGCTTTGGAAGCTTAGAAGATGACCTGAACACCTACTTAATAAAACATATGTTAGTTACAATGGTGTTAGTGTGAATACAACACTTGGCAAAAGCAACTAAAGAAGAGAAAAGGTAATTTTGGCTCCTGGTTTCCGAGAGATCTCTGGCTTCCATGGTAGAAAACCATGGTGGCTCAATCCTGCTGGGTTCAATCCTGTGTCAGACAGATCATCTGTTTGCATCCTGGCCCACAGGAAATAAGAAGAAGAGTCCAGAACCAGGGCTGAGTATGACCTTCAAAGTCTCACCCCTAGTGGTCTAATTCTACAAACCAGGCATCACCTCCTAGAATCCCCACCAGCAAAGGGCTAAGCCTTTAAAACATTAACAGTTCAGATTAAAGCCAATAAAACTGTTGAATGAGGGTGAACACTGAAGAATTAATTTTTAAATCACATTCATGCCCTAAAGCAAATTACCAGTAAAATTTTAAAGGCAATGAATGGCTAGCTAAATATGTGGGAGAAAAATATCAGAGACTGGGTACACAGAGAATTAAAAAAATGCAGGCTTTAATCTGACTTTAAGGAGATGGCTTCCACCCTTATGCTCCTCTGTTTCCTGTGCTGTAAGGAAAAGGGTAAAAATAATCATCCAATTTGCCTCCAAATGTAGTGTTCTGTGGTCCTGCAAGAAGTTAGATAATACAAATAATTCACATTAATTCCAGCCCCCAGTAACATGGTGCATCTGAAAGCATCACAGATTAATTACAGAAACTGGATGAGTGGTGGTTCAGAAATCTCTTGCTCTCAACTTCCACCTCCATTTAGAAATATAGAAATGTGACCATCATGGGTCTGAGAAGGACAGTTCAGTGGATAAAGCATTTGGCTACAAGTATGAGAACCAGATTTCAAATCCCTAGAACCAATGTAAAACCAGATGTGGTTAGTGGGCATCAATTTCCTTCATAGATCCATAACCCGGAGATGAAACTTGGAGAAAGAAGAATCCCAATAAGCTCAGGGGCCAGCTACCTGTGTGCACACAGGAGCAAGCAACAACATACTTCATAAAACAAATTAGAAGCTGAGGACTCGTGCCTGAACTTGTCCTCTGATTTTATATATATATATATGCACCTTGGTATGTGTATACACTCACTCTTATGAATGGACATGCAAACACACACACACACACACACACACACACACACACACACACACAAGTAATTGTGTTTTGAAGTATACAAAGACAAAGAAACATAAAAAAAAAAAAAATACAAAAGAAATTTCCTTGTGCTGCATGGTGGAACTGAATGTCTCAGCTACAGACTCTTGTTTCCCACCTGTCTTTCTTAAAGACATCCATGACACGCATTTCAAACCACTTAAGTCCAAGCATAATTGAGTAACTAGGGTTACTGGATAAAAGCTATTAAAAGGGGAAGACAGACATACCTTACTTTGACCTTTAATATTTCCTTCTTTATGTATTGGAAGACATACAATGTGTAGAAATGAAAGACCATCTTTATAGACAGAAGCTATAAATGAGGATAGAAAATTCAGGAGTCATGTTTGTTTTAAAAACATCTGTACCAGCTCCAAAGAGATGATGCCATTTATTGTTAAACAATGTATATATTTTTTCATTTAAACCACAATAAAATAAATTTTCTGTTATTTTTGTCACTTGCCATTGACCACAGTATTTTCTATTGTAATCCAGGAATGAAAAAGAGATCCAGACAGAAGGGAATTCAAATCTCGAAGCACAGTAGCAGAGGATACGTTGGGGATTGTTAGAGGGAAAGTTATAACATTGCAGATTTGGCTAGAAATATCTAGAACACAGAGCTAAACATCAGTTATAGATCATACAATATACCTGAATAAAATATTATTAGGTAGGGTTTCTTTTTTGTTTTGTTTTGTTTTTCAAGACAAGGTTTTTCTGTGTCACCCTGGCTGTCCTGGAACTCACTCTGTAGACCAGGCTGCCCTCGAACTCCCAGAGATCCACCTGCCTCTGCCTCCTGAATGCTGGGATTAAAGGCGTGTGCCACTACCATCCGGCTAGTTGTGCTTTCTATTGCTGTTATAAAACACAATACCAAAAGCAACTACGAAAGGAAAGGGGTTATTTCAATTTGTAGCTCCCAGACCACATTCCATCCAGAAAGTAGTCAGGGCTGGAAGTGAAGGCAGAAGTCAGAGGCAGGAATTGAAGCATTGGCCATGGTAGAATACTGACTACTGGCTTGTTCAGTCTGCTTTCTTATACAACTTAGAACTCCCTGCCCAGTGTCAACATCCCCCACAATGGGGCAGGCCATTCTACAGCAATCAGTAATAAAAATGCCCAACAGACTTGCCTATGGGCATGTGGAGGAGTTTTCTCAACTGAGAGTTTGTCTTGTCAAACATCTCTAGCTTGTGTCAACTTGATGCAAAATTATCCAATTCAAAGATATCCGTGGACACCTACCTACGTAATAAATTATAATGTCAAATGAGCATAACCACCTCAGCGTGTTTTTTGCTAGAGAAGATAATAGGAAAAAGTTGCACAATCCATGGATCTACACTTCCTGGGAGGCAGTCATAACTGTTGAAATAAAGTTTGAGGAGATATCGCAAGGTTGTCATTGAAATGAAAAACTGTTTACTAGTGAAAAGCTGACTAATTTTTATTAAGAATCACCTGTGTTCTAAATTCCTGATTAACCTCTTCCAATTCCCCTCAAATTTATCACTGTGGAAGATACTGTAGGCTGGGAGTAGGGAGTGGCCAAATAAGGGAGACTCCAAGGAAAGGACTAAGGCATCTCACGGGACAGGCTAGCCTGCCAACTTCAGAGGCTGGATTCTTGGCAACTGTGGCAAGAGGATAACAGCCTAGCAGGTCCTTTTATCCAGCCAACCTCCATTCAGGCAGACAATTGATAACCAGGAAAGCCAGGTCAAGGATATTGATACCATGAACACTCTTGCCTCAGCTAAATCACGGAGCAGAGGTTCCCATTTTAGTAGAGGCAAAGCTAGAAAATCAAATTAAACTGCTGATCTTGGTGCCATGCTCAAGAGGTAGAGCTGTCGCTCTGAGAGAAACAGACTGTGTCTCCATGTTGAGCTCCAGATGAGAGGCTCATGGAATCTGAACACAAGAAGAAGTAGTAAAGAATAAATATGGACAAAGATATCTGCCTCTTCCCCAAAAGGCATGTTTTTGTTTGAAACAAATCATTGGGTATTTCAAGTTTAAGACTCCTTTTAAATTAATGGATTATTTGCTTTAAACCAATTCACAGCAAGAAGCTAAATCTAAAAATGCCTCCTGTATACAAAATCAGCAAAGCAAAGCGTTGACTAAGAAAAGACCTCTTAAAGTCAGAGTACGTTTAGTACATAAAAACTACCTCTGGGAGTTAATCCAGTTCACTTGTATAAAAATGTGCAATTCAGGAACTGTATTTCATCAACAGAAAGAGCAATCATCAGGCTGCTACTGGGGCCTCATAGCTGTGCAGGACAGCAGCAAAGATAGACTGCTTCTCACAAGGTCAGTGAAAGGCAGCAGAAATGGTCCTGCTAACGCCGCTGCCACCCTCTCATTCCTGTGAGTATGGTGAAAGTGAGCCATCCACGACTTGACATGGAGGAACAATCCATTTGCTAATAGGCCAGTCATGTCACTGGACAAGGGGAGGGAGAAACCATATGACAAACAAACCCTGGGGCATTGAAGGATCATTATTCAGAGCACTGTTGGTTAGCAAAATTTATTAAAAAAAAACAGAGAACATGTACAATGGATACTTTGAGAGGTCCCAGGGATTTAAGGAATTTAAAAGTAGGCGACAGAGAAGCCTTTGTAAATACATCCAAAAAAAACTAAAGGAAACATTACAGAAGAAAGGATCCCAGGACTCAGGCAGAAGGATAGTTAGTTTTCACAATACCTTGCGAGAACTTTGTCAGCAACAAAGAAGGAGGAAGAAGAGAAAGACCAGGACCATATGATGACAATGGCTTATTAAATACAGAATATCAGTATGTGGAAAAAAGAACTTCCAACTTATCTTCTCTTGTTGCATACTTACAAAACAGGTAACTTCTTAGGACAGATGTGTAAAAATATTTTCTCTGAACACGAAGCCATAAGTCAGTCACACAGTGGGCAGGTTGATGTCCTCTATTACAGTGTGAATGCTATCTTTCTGGAAACAGCATTTGATCACACAAGTTGAGGGCACAGTTCCCAAGATGTTCTTTCTGCCTCTGTTAGATGCAAACTGCAAGCTTGAGGTGGTCGGACCTGTACTTCTGATGATCAGATATAAATTAGGCTTCCCATACCACACATTTGGATGAGTTCCACTTGCTTGAGTGACTTACATAACTCAGGAATTATTTATATAAGTTATATTTATATAAAGAATTTTACTAAATGACACAGATTACTCCTCAGTGGCAGGGTCCTGAGAGAAGGAACAGGGTATCAGAAGATAAAGAGGATAGAAGATAGAGAAGACAGTAAAGTTTAGGATCAGAAGATCTTTCACAAGCTATGTCTTCTGCCAAGCAAACTTACTAAGAACTACAGCATCTTATATACTATTTCCAGGGTTCAATGGACAGAGCTGATAGCATCTATTACACACTGGGACAAAGTCATCAGGAGACTAATCAGGCAACATTGCATAAAGGGAACATTGGAACTTCAAGAGCATTACAAACTGAGAACACTGTGGTCTTGAGACTGATAACTCCTCCAGTCTCTTCCAGGTGGAAGGTCAAGTTCACAGGAACTGAAACCTTAACTCCTTCAAGGTACTGCCCATTTTTCCAGTTCTAAACTGGCCTTGCCAAGTTCACTTCTGGACAAGGACACAGAACTTGGGTCCTTTCATTCTTTTATGGGACCTTTGGGAAAGTCTTGAATTGGCCTGGCTTTCAAAAACCAAGGATAAAATGTGTATGTGTGTGTGTGTGTGTGTGTGTGTGTGTGTGTGTGTGAGAGAGAGAGAGAGAGAGAGAGAGAGAGAGAGAGAGAGAGCGCGAGAGAGCGCATGTGCACATGTAGGTAGAGTTTCTCATCCTTCTCTTGATAAACCATGCTTCAAAAACCTGTTTATATATTTATATTCAGACACTGACAAACTCTCTACACCTGGTCCTTTTGCATCTTTAGGAAAACTTAACTGCATTGTGTGATGAAAACTTGGGCAATCACGTTAAAGTGAGATTTAAAATAGAAAGTAGGATCTAAGGATAGCAAACTTAAGGAAAACCAAAAAGGCTTTCCTGATACTCCAGCATTCCTTTGTTATGGTGATGGGCAGGAATTCCTTAGAAAGGAGAGTCTTTCTCTAGTACCAGATTTGGCAAGCCAGGGAATTACTGTATAGTATCTGAGATGGTAGGTCAGAGAATTTCCTGATGGGAAGAATTTAAAAGGTTGTGGTGAGTAAAGCTGATTAGAGTGCCTTTGACTTGTTTTTGGGTAGGGACTATCAGCCAATGTTTTATACACACACACACACAGACACACACACACACACACAGACACACACACACATATATAAAATGATATAGACATACCTATATATTACATGCTGAAGGTTAGAAATTTTAGAAATTATAAATCTGAATCAAGTGGCAATCATGCACTTAAAAAATCAATAGCATAGATTTTGACATAGTAATCCAGCAAAATCTCCTCAGCAAAGAATACAAAGGTCCTAAAACAACTGCATGGAGGAAGCCTGAAGAAAAGCAGCAGAGCTATTGTTTTCTAGACAATATTAGCAGCTGGCACAACAGCATTCAGCATCATAAAAGGGGTTACAATTGGTATGTCTGGAATTTTCTCATGCATTGAAAATAAAGAGCTCAATATCACACCAAGTTCAGCAAACATAGTGCATAAGCACATGCATACATACACACATATATGAATATATAAGTATATATATACATATATGCCCCATGTATGCATAGCATAGATTATGTGGATATACACCCATTAAACTCATCTTCAAAAATCAATACCAGAAATGAAATTTCACCAGAAAGACTCACAGTACTTGAAATAGCAGAAAAACAGTTATCAAACTTGAAAACATAGACAAAATAATGAAGAAACATGAACAAGGCCCAGAACAAAACATAAAGTGTAACATCATTTAGAGAAGCAGAAGTCAAAAGATGTCCAGACTCCAAAAGGAGAAAAGAAAAGCAAGACGCTGAAAAAAATAAAACAACAACAAAACCACAGTATCATCATGGCTGAAAAGTCTGCAAATGAAGTGAAAAGCATTATTCACAGAGGCCCTTCCACACCTCCCAACAATATGAATCTCCATCTGAGACTAACCAAACCTAAGACAGATAAACATGAAGAAATCAACTCATGAGACAACATCATGACCATTCCTAAATCTGAGGTCATAGAGTATCTTTTTCCACCATTACTGGAAAAATGATATGCTGTGAACAAGAGAATTCCAGTAAGATTATCATGTGAATTTACTTCAGGAACAGAGGATGCTGTGTGCAATAGTATGGAGCAAAACAATGCATGGCCTGTGAAAAGGGAATATATATAAGAAAACACTTAAACGGTGTTACCAGCTCAGGACCTTGCATGCTGCATAGCTGACCTGTGAGACAAGATGCACCTTCTGGTGCTGCAGTGCCACAACTGTTATGGGGAAGCTAACTTTCTGATTGGATGTGAGGTCTGATTCACAAGAGGGAATTCCGTATGTGGTATGATAAATTCAGCAAAAGCATGTGGCTGGAGTGGCTGGAGGCCCTAGGGCAGAACCTCCTCTTGTTACGTTGCTAAACAGTCATGTTGTCAAATAATCTTCCTAATCTTTGTGTTTATATCCATCGACCTGAGCTGCTCTCAACTTCAGTTTGTGAAGCTTCTTTGCAGTTGTTAGCATTCAGCGTAGAGATAGGAGACTGATCAAGGTGCTAAGAACAAGAAATCCAACCCTCAGCTGTAAACGGGGCATCTATCTTAACACACCTGCTGCTGAGGCTCAGTGAACGTTGCAAAGGAGAAGGCAAAAAGAGTGCAAGAGGCAGAAAATAGGGAGGCATTCTGGGAAACAGTGTATTCTAGACATGACAGAACTTAAGAGTTCGCAGAAGCCCTGGTTAACTGTACAAGGCTGTCATGAGATCAAGCCATCCAAAACTCCAGCATAGATGCATTAGATGATCACCAGGTCCCATCCTTACCTCATCACTACTAGCTGTGAATAGTTTCTGGGGAAGAAAAATCCATCTTTTTCTTGAGGAGGTGGTCCCTGTTAGGTTATCCATGCTGCAGTAGATCGCCCTACACTCATAAACATATGAGTTGCACTCAACGGAATTAGCAGGTTATCAAAAATGGATAAATTTATGAGTATGTTGGTAACATATGGGGGAATTGGAGGAAAGAGAGGATGTTAATATAATCATATCGCATTTTATTTATTATGTATTAAATTCTGAAAAATAAAGACAAATTAAAACGAAATAATTTTTAAGAGACTGAAAAATATATGCTTTAACCGAAAACGAGATTATAGTCATTGTACACTGCTGATAAGTATATAAAATGGTAAGTATATAAAATGATAATAGGTTCTTTACCAGATGACAAGTTTCAGACAATCTCAAAGGTTTGCCTTAGAGCTATCATATGACCAAATCATTTTAATTTCAGGTTTAACTATACATTGAACCCAAATGCCCCACCATTTCATTTACATAAGCAAAATGTGAACAAATTTAACTGGCAACAAATGATAAATGGACATAAAGTTGGAATTTCAGTAAAGGGAATGTTACTTGTCAGTGCAAGCAGGAGTGACAGACATTAGTTTCAATATAAATCAACCAGAAGAACAGTTTACTGTTCAGTCAGTCACTAAGGACCATATAGCACATGTCCTTATTGATCTGAAATATACAGAATAAGCAAATAGATGAATGCAGGTGGTGGTGTGGGGAGTTAGTGGGAGAGCAATAGCTAAATGGTACGAATACATTTTAAGGTGACAAATCCTAGAATTAGTTTAGATACACGGAGGCTTAGACACATCTGTGAAAAGCCAAAAATAATCCCTCGGATTCTTCATTTTAAATGGGTGAATTGTATGGTATGTGAATTAGATCAAAATAGAATGATTTCTCAGGGGAATGATGTGTGAAACTCACAACACATTTTAAAGTTTATTAAAGAATAACTTTAGATCAGCTACTAAAATATATCTAAGTAATAGTAATATGAATGTGTCTAGCATGAATAGTTAAGTATTTAATTATAACAGAAAATGTACTTACTGGCATCAAAATAAACATATGAATAGAATAAGGTGGCATCTAGAAATAGATCCAGGTGCATATAAATATGGATATCTTTTTTTATTTCTTTTGGAGACAGTATCTTGCTACGTAGCTTAAACTGTCTTTGAATTCACAAAGTAACTGAGATGAGCCTGGAACTCATGGTCCTTGTCTCTCTGTCTCTGGAGAGCTGGGTTCATAGACGTACACCACCACATTAACCACTTTCTTAATGAAGTTAACTATGCTGATATAGTAGTCATTCCATATACAGCAGTAAGAAATAGTACAGAATTACATTCCAGTAGGATATATAGAAACTCTTCCAGAAGCTATTCTTACCCAGTAGTGACTCACAGAAAATATAGTAATGCTTTATACATAAAAGCTGAACTTAAAATATCTAGGTCAGAAAATAGTTTATTTAAAGGAAACACTTCCAAAAAATGTTGATGCTTTTCCAACCATATGCATTGTGTTACTTCTTGTTTAGTAGTTTCATTGTTACTCATTCATTCACTGAGGAGTGCTTTGAGTCTCTCCACAGATTTGGAGTCTACAAGCACTCCCAAACTAAATTGTTTGCAAGTGTATCTCAGTTCATGGTTATAGTTGCAACATAGATAGTTGTTGAAAACTGATTAACTTCCCTGAAAAGGCACAGTAAAGTGGGCAGAGAACTCCAGATAACCACCAAGTCACCTACCACTCATAAAGATTCCTTGGTTTTATCATTGAGTCTCCCAAATCCCAACCTACTCTTTGAGATGATGAATTTAAAGTAGTCAGATGCACAATCAGAGCATTAACTTAAAGTGTCATTAAGAAAAACATACACTGAAACATTGAGAACAATAGGAAAGATTTTTTTATTCTATTTTTTTCTAATTGCTGCTGTAGTTAAATTTTATATCTAAGTTCTTTTCTCATGGTTTTCATATATCCTTTCTGTTCCAACATTGGCTATAATAGATTTATCTCATCTTTTGCTTATCATATCTGTAGAGTGATATCCATGCTGACAGCTGCTGAGGCAGCTTTCTTTCATTGCCCTTTTGCCAACATCTTGACTGGTTCTTGGTATACATAATGCAACATTATAAATATACACTCCTTGATAAATAAATGATGTGAGGCACTTCTGTTGAAGACGGAATGGCCCACATATGTAAGTGTATTCACTGGGTCTGTCTTCTGTCCCACTATGACCTATGTCTGCCTTAAGCTAATGTGTTTTCTTAAATTACTGTAAAATTGCAAAGTATTTTGATATGAACTTGTATGACGTCTACAAGGCTTGCTTTTCCTCAAGATTGTTTATACTCTTTCTAGTTCTTTGTGGTATCATGTAAATTTTAGAATTTTATTTTTTTCTATTTCTCAGTTGAAGCAACATGAATATTGTTGTATGGAGTAAACTGAATCTGAATGTAGCTCTGCATAATAATTTTAAGAAGCAATCTTCCATTCCAAACATAGGACAGCCATATATTTACATGTTTTCAGTTTCTCCTAGGGTTTCCTGTAGTTTTCAGTACACACCTCTTTAACTACTTGAGTTTTTTTTTTTCAGCATTTTACTTTTCAGAGCTACTATAAGTAGAATTATTCTCCATTATTCCTTTGAGAGAATGTATTAGTATATAGACACACAATTTATTTGTCTGCTAATTTTGTATTTTGTATGTTCACTGAATTTATGAGTTGTAACAGGGTTTCTTGTTATAATCGAAAGATTCTATGATTTCTCCATATAAAATAATGGCATGTATGAAAAGATGATATCTTAAGACTTACATTCAGATTTGACTGATTTTTAGATACTTTTCTTGACCTATTTCTGAATTACAACTCATTAAGGAAAATATTACCAATTTCAAACTAAAGAGAATGTACAAGGTTTACTTAGGAGTTTTTCTAGGGCTAGGAATGGGAGCAGACTACTTTAATTCTTACACTCAGGAGGCAGAGGCAGGTGGATATCTGGGGCCACCCTGGTCCATATAGTGAGTCTAGGACAACCACGGATACATTGTAAGACCCTGTCTCAAAGAAACAAAACAAACCCAAAGAGAAGGAATAGGAAAAGAAAAAGAAGAAGAAAAAGACTAGAAAGAAGAAGAATCTCTAGAGATTAAGGTCAGGAGTTACTCCTTTAGTTCTGAGATGGTTGGTGTCACTACACAGGTATTCGGGTGTGGCTTGATGTTTTTCAAGTCACTTCATTAAACAGTATCCGTTTACTTCTTACAGTGGCATAGTTTTTGGTATGGGTTATTCCTGAGAAAGAATGTTTAGTATTACATTCCACAATGCCAAACATGCAAGAACCCTTTGGTTTAAAGCAATAATTATAATTAGTACATGTTTATTCAAAGTTTGACAGATATAATAGAGCTTTGAATTACAGTAAGGAAGCAATAAAGTTCCCTGCTAACTGTGTTTGAAATACTATGATCAAACAGCAATTTAATCTGAATGAAAATAATTCACTTGACAGGTTAGCTTAAACATATTTCTTGGATATTAAAATGTATGTAGAAATTATGAGAATCCATCATCATTAATGTTTGCCCCCAAAATATGTCTGGTTTAATAAAAATTATAAGCAGAACAAAAAGAACTGTTTCTAAGAGTCACCAGAGTGATAAACAATCTTGTTTATCTCCTTAAAACATAAAATATTTTTAAGATAATACACTAATAAAAAGTGTTGGAAAACTATTATAGTATGAAGGAGAAGATTAATATTATTATCATATTAAATAAAACATATAGATTCATATTAAGATATCATTGGGCTTGTATATTTATTCATTATATATAAATACATGTAAATATATTTAAATAAAAAGCAAAAAGAATATGAATTTTGAGAAGGGGCTGGTCAGAAGCATAAAGGGGTTAGAGTGTGAAAAGAAGGAACAGATTATGCAATGTTTCAATTACAATTTCAATTACAAAATGTAGTCATTGCTTAACTAGGCAAAAGAAAACTGTATGAAGTAAATGGATATATAGTAATTTTCTTACAGTCTATAAGTAAAAAACAGGGCCAGTGAGATGTGAAGTTGGTAAAGGAGCTTGCTGCCAAGCCTAAGTACACTGTATGGGATCCACAGGGTGGAAAGAGAAAGGACTCCTAAAGGTTATCTTCTGATCCATATGCATGTAGTGGCACATGCCTACACACACACACACACACAAATCAATAAATGCAGTAAGGAAGAATTTTACAAAATGTCAGAAACCCATTGTTAGTCTAGTTTTACTAAAATATATGCAATTAAATAATATATAATTAATTACTATTACAGATATAAAATCCAGTTCATAGTACTAGACATAACACATCGATGTGATGTTTTCATTTAGAATATAGAAAGCAACACCAGAAATTCCTGTGATATTATTGGAGCATAAATTCACTATGCCTATCTAAAGTGGTGAAAAGACATTTCTAAGAGCCTGCTAGGAATTATGCCAAGTAAGTGGTCAGAAAAATACAAAAACTACTGTGACGTGTGCTTAGGAATGGTCCACAACAACGTAAAATACTCCTGTGATGTAACATTCACTCAGATATAAACATGAGATTACTTTTTGTAAATGCACCAAAATGCTCATTCAGGTGGATAAGGTCTACAGGAGAATATACTGAACATTGTAAGTTATATTTGTGTTCTGGTGACAGGATCCTTTGCTCCTGTTTACCTAACATAAGTAAATCTACAAATCTGTATCTATAATATTTTAAATTGCATTTGTGTGTGTGTGTGTGTGTGTGAGAGAGAGAGAGAGAGAGAGAGAGAGAGAGAGAGAGAGA
>CABHPQ010173372.1:27590-45369 GCA_902168405.1 Peromyscus aztecus
GGGGGATTGTGTGTGTGTGTGTGTGTGAGAGAGAGAGAGAAAGAGAGAGAGAGAGAGAGAGAGAGAGAGAAAGAGAGAAAGAGAGAGAGAGAGAGAGGGAGAGGCGGGGGAGGGAGGGGGGAAGAATTGAGAGTATATGCAAATGCCCACAGAAGTCAGAAGGAAGGACATTCAGTTCCCTGAAGCTGGAGTTACAGAGTTACAAGCAGAGTCATGAGTCACTGAACACGGGCTATAGGAACTGAGTCAGGCCCTTTGCAAGATAAATGCACACGCATAACCTCTGAGCCATCATATAATGGTTGACACAGAGACACAGAGCATGTGTGGCAGTGGAGGGGATGTGCTCACCCTGCCCACTCTGCTCACCTTGTGGTATTAGAGGCTACAGTAAAGACATGTCAGTAGAAGAAAAGCATCATGTTTTGTAGACCTTTGTATAGCTGTCCAGCTGGTCAGGAGCTATGTGCTGGAATGTAGTGAGAATCTTCTTTTTGAGTCCTTTTTTTTATTGTTTCTATCACCTGCAGATTTGACATAAAAAAATTATGATGATTCACTGCCCTGTTGCACAACAGTTTATTATGCATAAAAAAACTTTAATAATGTTTGCAGCTTGTGAGTCTGTGAGAAACCATAGGAAATTGCTTCTGAGAACACACTGAAATGTGAACTTCATTTTCAGAGACCAAAGTAGATGGAGCACTCTAGATAAAAAAAAAAAAAAAAAAAAGACTGAAATGCAGCATTTAGAATGGCAGGTCATCCTAGAAGTTAAAAATGCATTTAGCTTAGGTGCACTGCATTTTCTGTTTTGAAGGTCTATTAGCAACCAAAGCACTTGCTTCTTGATGTTTTCATTATTTTCTAGAGTACTAAGTGGAAATGTTTATCAAGATACCTTAAATACTTGCAAAAATAGTAGAGGTCACTCATTAACAGGCCATACTGTTTTTTTTCCAGAGGACCCACATTCAGTTCCCATCATCCACGTCAGAAAACCTACAACTGCCTGTAATTTCAGCTCCATGGGCCACCTTAGGTGTAGACACATACACATGCCTAATTCCAACATAAAATGAAATCTTTGAAAAGAAACAAGCAAAGAAATAAGCCAAGTTTAGTCCCATCTCTGTAAGGCAAATATAGGCATGCGTATTTAGCAGCAGATGCAGTTCAGAAAGGTGAATTATAGCCGTTTTCACAGGAATGGGACTTCTCATAGGCTGGAGCATTTGTTCAGGGTCTGGTTCCAATGACCTACCTGTAGATGGAAATATTTTCTGCTTAGATTCTGAAGCAGAATATATAAAGTCGCACTTTAACAACAAACCATGGGCTCTGCTAAAGAACAGATGGAACCTGGTTTTCTGTTAGATATTAGTCAATACATATCTCATGTATCTACTTTTTTCAGCACCCCAGAGTGAAAATTGACAGTTTTTATGAAGCAGAATTGTGTAACTTGCAACCAAGTCTTGAACTGGGCTCATAATAAACAAGTCTATCCTTTTATTTGTTGTAAATGTCAAGAGGGAGGCTTTCTGACGCTAATTTTGCAAATGTGTAAGTGGGAACCCAGAGGTCAAATGGCTGGAAAACATCTAAATACTGTAGGAGGATTAGACCTTTCTACTATTTTTTTCTACTTTTCTTCTGTTAATTAAACATTGAAATGCTTGCAAATTTTTATGTTGAGACCTTCATATATTTATATGAAACTTACAGTTCCACTGAAAGTGACTACATTAATTTTGAGAATTTTGAGGTGGCAAGGGAGTGTTGTTGTTTAGCGGTAACTGGATTTGAAATTAAAAACCCCAGGAAAACTCCCTCAGTACTTAGACCAATGTGGAAGCCCATAAAGGTTTCCTAGTGAGATCTGAGCTTGCTTCACTCAGCACGGCTGCATTAGAGGATTGCTTGACTATGTGCATGGTTACAAGGTGATTGAAAGGGTCTACACTTGGCTGAGCTAGGGAGAGGCTTTTGCTCCACCCCTTGGCAATTCTATAAATAGCCCTTTAGAAGAGACTGGAGAGGCTATCCTGTGTTTCTGTTTCTCTCCCCTCTATTCTTCTATCTAATATCTCTTATCCCTCACTCCTCAAGAGTACCCTGTCATAACTGTGGGAGCCAGTGACCCAGCTGGGCTCCCACATACCAACAAAAACAGACACTAATCTGAAATCTGATATATCAGTCACATCAAAATGGGAGTGCACAAAGCAGGGAGCTCTGAGCACAAAGGGGGTACTGAGACACCACAGAGAATGGATGGAGTCTAACGGACTATGTATGAAGTATATTTCTTCATGTCCTTGAGAAAATTTTAATATTGGTACATGAATGATACATTCAAGGGAAAACAAGTTACAGTGCATGATGATTTGTTGAGCCATCAGTTATGAAATGACAAATAGAAAAAAGAAGTCATTACAGACATATTAGTAGTTACATTGTATTGTGAATCCCTGTTAACCAATACAGGCAGCAACATTCTCAAAATGATCCTGACTTCATTTAGAGGTTAAAGAGAAAACAGTTTCCTCCTGGGAGAGAATATAATTAAGCCAGGCATGAACCTGCAGTATGAGTACTTGGAGGAAGAAGAGAAATGACCAGAAACTAAGAATTTGAGGCCAACTTGAGAACAAAAGGAAGACTGTCTCTCTTAGAACAGGAACTAGAGAAACAGAAAATAGAGAGGAAAAGAAAAAGGAGGTAAGAAAAAAAGAGAGAGAAGATGAAATGGAAAGCTTTTAAATGATAAAAGTGGATGAATTCTACCCTTTGATTAAAAACCCCAGAACCTATAATATGTTCATGCAGAAACTTCACCACCCACTGGTGAAGGAACAACCTCACAAAATTCCTCAATCAATCCTGAGTCATGTAATTGGCTCCACTGACATCTTAGTCTGACACAGTTCCTCTGTTAGACAGTCAAGTCAATATAAGGCTATGAATGAAAGAGTGAGCTGAGAAAACCACTCTGTGACTCTAGAATTGTATTGAACCAAGCTGGAGAAAAGGGAGCAACAGGAGACAAAAGAAAATAAACAACAACAACAACAAAAACACAGTTCAAAGAGGCAGATAACATTGGAGCTATTATATCCATCCATAAAATATCCAAACAATGCAGGATAGACTATGAAGTAGAGCAAGATATGGAAAACAGAAAACAGAAGGAATGCATATATTAGAAATCTTAAAAACATGCAATAAACCAGCAAAAATATATGACACATGCCATGAAAAAGAGCCCACAGAAGGGAGAAGGAGTGGGTGGGATGGAGGGGAGAGGTTGGATGGAGGGAGAGTGGGGAGTGAGGAGAATCTATGATCTGGCTGAGAAGAAAAAATTAATTAACTAAAAATTTCTTCATTAAAAAATAAACCTATAATGTATCAATTAAAAAAAGAACCCATGGCTGGGCGGTGGTGGCACACGCCTTTAATCCCAGCACTCGGGAGGCAGAGCCAGGTTTGAAAAAACCAGTTTGTTCTGTGAGTTCGAGGCCAGCCTGGGCTACCAAGTGAGTTCCAGGAAAGGCACAAAGCTACACAGAGAAACCCTGTCCCGAAAAAACAAAAACAAAAAAAAAACAAAAAAAAAACCATTAATGGAGTAGTCATTCCCTGCAGCTTCTATTTTTCTCGTGTTCAAATTGTTATTAAAAAACACAAATGTTCAATTTGCCACCTGAATTGCTTTTCACTCTGCAGTCTACTAGTGTTAAGCATATTCTCAGTGTCATGTAACAGATTCTTCTAAGTTTTTCACCTTGTTAATCTAAAACTCTAAACCAGTTAGATACTAATAATACCCCTTCTTTTCCCCGAAGTCCCTAACTACCAACCTTTCTCTTTCCATTTCTGTAATTTTAACTACTTTAGATATTTCACGCCAAGTAATCATACAGTATATGTACACAAGGTCCACTTTGAATTTCTGATCCCATTGCCTTTACCTGCCAAGTGTTGAGATAACAGCTACGTGCTACTGAAACCAGTGTGCACAATGCTGTGGATTGAACACAGGGCTCTATGACTGCTGAGCAAGCACTCTACCAGCTGAGTTATATCCCTATCACTTAAAAATCAAACAGGCAACAACAACAGTAAAAACTGGCTTGTTTTGAGTCTGTAAAAGGCAGAGTCACACAATGATTCACATTGGTTTCAAACTCCCTGGATCAGTGGAATGTCTAGCCTTCTGAATAGCTGTTAACCAAGGACCTGGCACATGCCCTAGCAAAGTCAAACTTGCTTTGTGGCATGTGTTTGTTTGTGTGTGTGTGTGTGTGTGTGTGTGTGTGTGTGTGTGTGTAAATCACTGTGGGTTGCAGATTAAATTCATAACCTTGTACATGCTAACAGTGTGTGACTTATGAGTCCTGTGGTTTCCCAGTATTAGATTCAATTGGGGTCCCCATGGATCCTTACAATGGGTAAGATTAAAAAGTGACCACCCCTGAGAACTATATAAATAATATAATACATAACTAAACTAAAAATTGACCACCATAGAGAACTATACAAATAATACAATATAAAACTAAATAGAAACAGTAATACAGAGCAAGGAAATAATTGAAACATACATTTTGAAGTGTTGCTTTATTCAACAACAAAAAAGTATTTGGGGGGAGTATATAAGCCAAAATGATGGATTAGGCATTGGTGTTTAAGGGAGATTAAAATAAATATATCCTCTGTCTACTTTGTGCCAGGAAGAAGCCTTTTAAAACACTTTATTGACTTTAAAGGAAGCTTAATGTATTTTAACTGAGCTAAGCGACTTGAAGGAGAATGTGACTAATGATGGATTTTTTAATAATGTTTTCATAAAACATTAAAATAGGTCTTAGTTCTCCTCATCTTTCATGATGACAATACTCCTTGCTGGAGTAATCTTAAAATAAGCTTGATGTATTTTAATCCTGTGTGAAGCTTTCAAATATGCATTGCAATGCATTTTAATACAACATATAAATGATGACATCTCTGTAAACAGTCTTATATGCACAGAGATTCTGCTGAGCTCATTGGCCTTTATAAGCTGATGTTGGCAGCTATGTTATAAGTTAAGAAATAGTCCTAGTTTTTATCATCCTGTACTCCTCATTGGCAAGACTTGACTATTTTGCACACTGAGAATTTATAACTAGAATTTATTTAGAAAATACATTGAGTGTTGTTAGAACTCTTGTGTTAATCACTAATAAATATAATGCATTTAGCCATTATCAGATATCAAATATAATGAACTAAGAAATATTCAGCAATGATGATGGGTTGATAATTACATAGGTATTCTTATACAAAGTAAATGTATTTCTTGCTATTCATATTAAATTGATGCTTTAAAGTGTTTTTAGAACAGAGGTGGATGAAAGCAAAAAGCAAACTTTCGGTGGGTAACCTTTTGGAAAATAACACAAATTATCATAACAGGGACAAAGTTTGAAATGCAAAGTTCTTTTTTGAGTTATGTGAAGGACTTTCCACAGTGTATCAAGTACAGAGTATTTAGAAGATATGCCTTTGGTCCTTATAGATGTGTTGTAAGACTGTTTAAGTGAGTTGTGAATCTGGTACTGTTTAGTCAAGTGATAGAGAACAGTGAAGGACCTACTTAAATACAGTGATGAGTGAGGTGATTGTGCATGAAGATTTCATAGATGAATAGGGTTTGAGTTACAGGAGAGTGTAGTGGGTAGCTGTTCCAGCTTTGACCTTGAAGCATTGCCCCTAGTGAGGCAGCTAGTAACTGCCATGCCTGCCTTTGACCTGTCCCTGGGGCATGGCCGAGACGGAAGGCCTTAATACCTGAGATCCATACAGGCTGGCCCTCTTGGCTCCTTGTGATCCTGGATGCTGGATTGCAGACCAAGTCAGAGTTTTCCAGAAAACCACACTGGACTGCACCTCACCTCTCCCAGATGTAACCGACTCCTTTACTGGATATAAGTTACCCCCAAATAAACCTCCTTTTTTACCAGATAAACTACGTGGAGTTGCCTTGTTAAATCCCCACTTTAGGAGAGGGCTCCAATGTGATTAAAAATGATACAAGCTACCTAGGCAAATCATCTTTTACCCTAAGAAGCCAAAGTCAAAATAGCAAGGTTCATTGTAAGCAGATTAACAGTGCACAGATTTGTATGATAATCTTGGGTTAGGGAAAACTTCCAGCGAAGATAACTCAAGAACTTCAATTGCTATGGAATATCGTTCTGTATGCTGTGAATGTGTGTTGCTCTGACTGGTTCATAAATAAAATGCTGTTTGGCCCATAGCCAGATAGGAAGTAGAGATGGAACAAGCAGATGAGGAGAATTCTGGGAAGAGGAAGGCTGAGGCAGGAGTCACCAGTCAGAAACAGAGGAAGCAAGATGACAAGGCAGAACTGGGAAAAGGTACCAAGCCATGTGGCTAAACATAGACAAGAATCATGGATTAATTTAAGTATAAGAGCTAGTCAGTAACAAGCCTGAGCTAATGACCAAGAAGTTATAAATAATATTAAGCCTCTGTGTGATTATTTTATAAAAGGCTGTGGAACTGTGGGTGAGAGATTTGTCCTGACCCCGGGCTAGGTGGGACACAGGAAAACTTGCAGCTATATTTGGAGCTCAATGTGGTAACAAGAATTTCCACCAAAAATCTGAGAAACCTTTAAAAAAATGAAAAAAGATTCTAAAAGAGGGCTAAAAACAGCTTCCTAGTGTTTCTCTCAGGCCAGCCACAGCCTGTGGGCTTGAGCCACAGTATTGCCATATGTGGGCTTGACCTGAAGCTTGGTGGATTCTGGCCCCAGTATACAGAGGTATCTCTAAGCCATGGAATATGCTGCATGGTGGATTTAGCTTTTGCTAGTACAGAAAAAAGAAAAAAAGAGGAAGAGGTTCTTGGGCTACACACTGCTAGATGAAAGCATAGACCCACTGCTTCACAGAGTCAGCGATGAATATGTTTTTCCCAGAGCTGGCCATTAACTTAGTTCTGCCATGTTGGAAAGTTGAGGTGGGTGGAGTCAGCAGCCAAAGCTGCCATTTCAGTACTAGCCACTGCAGTTTAAAGCAATCGATTCACAATAAGACAGATTTAGACAAAGTAAACCTCTAAACTCTTTACAATGTGTGTAAAAATTTATGTAGGCTTGGAAGAGAGAGGAAAAATGAATATAGACAGTTATATAAAGAAATAGTTTAAAAAAATAAAGTCTTTAAAGAGGCAGTAAAAGTAATATAAAAAAGTAAGCCACATAAAGATGGATATTACACAGAGAATCTGGATTGTGTTGTCTTTGGGCTTTTTAACTGCAGAAAGTTAAATCAATATATAATATATATATATATATATATATATATATATACATATTTTTTTAAAGTTATCTTGACTTCAAAATTTATGTCTAAGGATATGTTGCTTTGGAAAAGAGGTTCTGCTTTTGTTTCCACTGAAGATGAGAATTTATAGATTTGTTCTAGATTAAGATGGTTCAGATTTGATCAAGCAAGACCTCCTGAACCTTAACAGATGGTATCTATCAACAAAGGTTATAACTGGTCTTCCCAGGACTTGACCATTATCTCAAATTTTCTCAGGATCCCCATAAGACTACCAGTGCCACCATCAGCATGAAGTAGCCTAGAGCAGTACACCCACATTCCCAAAAAGTGGATTATGGATATTTGTCTTTGTTTAGAGATTGGTTACAAATTGTTATTGATCATAGTCAATATCTTTCTAAATAAAAAAGGGGGCTAGGATATAGATATGATAGGATGAAAGGGTAGATTATTGAATCTAATTTTAAAGAACAACAACTTGCTTAAATTATTTTACAATGCTATGGATTTTAGATTATTGATACAAATTTAAAGTTAATTTTGTTATACTGTACATATATTTCTACTCTTGTTTAAGGTATTATGTTTGTGCAGATCATTTAAAATTGCAATGTATAATTAAGAAATACAGATTAATAATTAGTCATCCATGATAATCAAACTTGTAGTCATATTAGGTATGTTTTCAAGGTCAAGCAGAGACATATTTTAAATAGACAGGTAATCTTCAAAACTTCAAAGACCTACAGGATATGGCATTTAAAATGTTTTAAAAACTTAGACTTTTCTGGACAATGAGACATGTCTGCTTCTGGCAGCATCAACTACTTCAAAGAGAATGATGGACATTGAATAAACTCATGGAGTTGCTTTCTTTGTGAAAGTTAGTCACTGGGCACAAAAGTGCCCTTGTATAGACTGATTGACAGTATGTTGTATAAACTGGATATACAGGACCCATAGGAAGGTGACCACTGAATTTTGCAAGGCAAGATGGTCCTTCAGGTTCCTGCTTCACAGAGGAGACTGCCGGATATTCTATAAGACACATGGAGAAGTGACTAGAAATCTCTAGGCCTATAAGCTGAAGATGGATGCCCCAGTGTTGCAGAGGAACTTTGGGTGACTGTCCAGGCAGGTAGCTGTCTCTGTCATTCTAGATTTTTAGAAGTTGCTTACAATGCATTTCCTGTTTACTTAGGTACTATTATATTCCTCTGGAGTCTTTGATGTAGTTGAAGACTAGATAGTTATAATTTTCCTGGGTTATGATAAAAGATAAATTAGATGTGAAACTTTAGAGTTATAAATTTAGAATAGGTAGACTATTTTCTTTAATTTTGCCATATATGAATAGACTCAATATTGTAACTGTAATTCTTGCTTCATAACTGTTCTGTTATATATAATTTTACTAAGTTAAAGTTAAAATCTTCCTTTTTGATTAGACAGAAAAGGGGAAGTGCTGTGGAATGTTGTTCTGAATGCTGTGAATGTGTGTTGCTCTGAATGGTTGATAAATAAAATGCTGATTGGCACATAGCCAGACAGGAAGTATAGGTGGGACAAGCAGATGAGGAGAATTCTGGGAAGAGGAAGGCTGAGTCAGGACTTGCCAGCCAGACACAGAGGAAGCAAGATGACAAGGCAAAACTGGAAAAAGGTACCAAGCCATTTGGCTAAACATAGATAAGAATCATGGGTTAGTAAAGTGTAAGATCTAGTCAGTAATAAGCCTGAGCTAATGGCCAAGAAGTTATAAATAATATTAAGCCTCTGTGTGATTATTTCATAAAAGATTGTGGGACTGTGGGTGAGAGATTTACCCCAGCCCTGGGCTAGGTGGGACATAGGACAACTTTCAGCTACATTCAATGATTGTCAAAATAGTGTGTATAAGTTACTTTTATGTTGTGACAAAAAATACTATGACCAAGCAGCTTATAAAAGAAAGCATTTAATTGGAATTAAAGTCCCAGAAGGTTCATGATGGCTAAGTGAAGGCTGAAACTGCTGAGGACTCACATCTCATACTGCAAGCAGGATGCAGGAAGCACACTTGGAATGACACAAATGTTTTGAAACCTCAAAACCTGCTCCTATTGACAAACTTCCTCCAGTTTGACCACAGTTCTTAACCTCCCCCATATAACCACCAACTAATAACAGAGTATTCACATTTCTGAGACTTATGGGGAATATCTCATTCTAACCACCACAAATTATATCTCCAAATGAGATGTTTTGGCTCCAGACACTCATAGATCTCTCTAAATGTAAAGAAGTGATGCTCATTAATGTTAGACTTAAGATCCAAGTAATAGCATAAGAGAGAGCCTGTTCATGGCATATAGAAGAGCATTGTGGTCCAAGGGGTTATGGCATGTTGGATTGGGGGAGCTTTATTAAGATTATTTATTCAATGTGTTGTTATCAGATGTTATTTATGTGTTATCAGTTATTTCATAGAAACTTTATACTAAAGAGACTTTAAAGTCTCACTATAGGAACTAGTACTCTACTATCCTAAACATGGAAAACCAACCCCTTTTGTTCACTGATCCTTACTCACTACTCTAAATCTCCCTGAGAAATGAAAGATAGAGAAATGTTCATGGGTTAATTGGGGACTGCATCCTATAAATACTCCAGGTTTTAAATCACATCTTGATGTGAAAGAGAAGAGATGCACATTTAGCCAATGGCTCAAAATGTTAAATTAAATGTAATAGAGAAAAGGACAATAGAAAACTTCTTTGAAGTGGGAATTATAAAAGCATGGAGTTATTTTGAAAATGTAATTTTGCAAGGTCAAAGTAAACCATTTACTGAAATACTTATTTAAGTAAAATCTATATTGCAAAGAAATTGTTCAGGTTCAAAAATGTGAATTGAGTATGTGCTTTAATTGCTTGGAAGATAAAGAACAATATATTGGCAAAAGTGAAGTATAAATTATAGACCAAGATGTGCACAATGCCACATGCTGATAATCCTAGCACTTTGGAGCTCTGGAGTAGTGAGAATATCAGGAGTTCAAGGATTTTCTCTGCTATATTGCAAGTTTGAAGATAGCCTTGTCTATATGAGACCCTATAACAAGCAAACAAACATCAAATACTAACCATTTATCTGCTTGCCTGCCTGACTAAACAAACAAACAAACAAACAAATAAATCAGAACAACATTGTTTTTAGTAATTGGGACACTACAGAGACAAGTTTGATAATTGTGTCTTCTATACACAAAACTACTAGTTATCTAAAAGTAAAACTAATAGTCCTAGCTGACATACAGTTAGATATAAACAGAAGTCCTTTAGAATCAATCACACTCAATCCAACTTTGTCCGATTGTTTCTTAAGTGCAAGAGAAGAGAAGAAAGGAAGAGAAAACAAAGACATAGACTGATGCAGACACAAGTGTAATTCATGCTTAAGAATTTGTTAAACTTTGTTTAGCACCAAGAATCACGAAAATGTGTTTGAAGAAGTTAAAACTGTCCCAAAAGTTTTAAGTTGAGACCATTGGATTACCCACCCCCCCACACACAGAAACTCGAGATGAGCAAGAATAGAAATAGAATGTAAGATTGTTTGTACTTTATTCTGAGTAAATCCTCTTTGGTGCACTCTGATTTACATGTGAGGAAATCACAGTTACTACTAATGGGAAACATGGACCAGATCGTCTAACTTGAATTTGAGTCCTATCAGAATAGCATTAGAAAGGAACAGAATTCCAGAATCAGTAACCAATGAGAGACATGGGCTATCAAAATCACTTAATCATATTCATTATTAATACTATTAATTAATAACTAATAATTACAATATTATTAGTTTATTAATGGTAATTAATTAATGTTGATAACACATGTAGCAATATAAAATTAATAGTATTAATATATACTATTAATAATATAAATGTAAATAATAAAAACAATATAAATATTATACTGCTAATAATAATTACTATTAATGATAAAATATTGTATTATATAATATATGATATAATAATGATAATTAATAGTAATTACTAGTAATTCCTAATCTGTAAATGGAATGCATTTATAAATGTCCAAAGTTTGGTTTATTTTTGTTAGAGCATGAAAAAAGAACATACTAATAATATACTTACACCATAAATATTTATGGTAGAATAAATCTTCTTTACTAATAATAAACTATGAATATATTCAGGTATTGAAAATAACCAACTATGTATAATGATTTTCTTTTCTTAATGTATTCAGTAATATAAGACCATGTATCAAAATCTTTTATTTTGTACTAGATAAAAAAATCTATGCATTTCTAAGACAATTTTGAGGACTATCTGCCTTAGGTTTAGCTATAAAATCTGAAATAAATATCATCTATCACTTTGTACATTTTAAAAGGGCATTAATCATTCATCACTACATAGGACTTTTTTTTTTTTTTTGGTTGAACAGATTCTACTCTAAAGGTTTCAGAATGATCTTTTGTCAGGTGACTGACTCTTTGGTGGCTTACCTGTAACAGATACAAACAGAACTATGATAAGCAATATACTGATGCAAACACCATCACTTCTTCACCTATAGTCAACAGTATAAAACAAAAATTTTGAAAGATTGTGGTCATTGAGAATGTAGTTAGGGATTATGCTGTTTACTCAAGTTGTGAGTGTAGGTTCTTTGGCAAGGTATGTGCGCCACTAATATACCCGACCGAGGGGTCTTAGCTGGGTAGAATTGTTGGCTGTTTCTCTCCTTCAGAAACTTGCATGGCACCTTCTGATACCATGAAAAATAATCGTCAGGGAGGAATCATTCAGGTCAGGTCTAGCCCAGGGACCTCTGGACCCTGTGTCTAAGTGCACGTTATCTTCAGCAATAGGGATTTACTTTATACCTCTGAGGATCAGCCAAGGGCAATAACAATAGTGTGTGAAGTTTTGCAAGTATCTTGGATAACTGTGACAAACTACTTAGTAGAAGGCTTCTCATGTCTAGTGTTGGGAGTTTAGATAGATGTTTTTTGACTCCTGGAGGAAGTGTTGTCAGCCCAGATAGAGAAAAATTTCATTTGAACTATTTATGTGTATTTATACTCATACTTTTATGTGTTTTAGTCATTTTTTAGGTTGGTGGTTAATAGTGTGATTCCTTATGACCTTTTATGACCCTGGTGTTACTTAATTCTTCTCCCTCGTTCTGCATCTATCCTCTTCTCCCTCCCTAATTACAACCCCTCATTTTCATCCCTCATCAGATCATTTGTACTCTATCCTCTTCTCTATTGCTCTTTCCTACACCTACCCCACCACAACAATGATTCCTTTCTACTTTCCTAGTTTCTGTAATTATTCCAGGATATTTACTCCTATCTGAAGATTTAGAGCTAGGAACCTCCAATGAGGGAGAAAATGTGACATTTGTCTTTCTGGGTCCAGGTTACCTCACTCAGTATGATCTTTTCTAGTTCCATCCATATGCTTTTAAATTACATGATTTTACTTTTCTTTAAAGATTAATTGTATTCCATAGTATATATATATATATATATATATATATATATGCCACATTTTCATTATCCATTCATTAGTTGATAGATATTTAGCTTGTCTCCATTTACTAGCTATTGTGAATAATAGAAACAATGAACATGACTGAGCAAGTGATGTTGAGTCCTTTGTGTACATGCAAAGGAGTGATATAGTTGGGTCATACTCTTTGCAGCAGATATAGAAATTTTCTGTAATGATAGCCAATCTCAACCAATCAAAGTGCAGCATAGTGGAACCCAGTACTAAACACTACAGTACAACATACAATATGTCTACAATACAACTCATACATCCTACTTCTTGGCTTTTTTTTTAAATAAAAAGCAGAAAATTGTAGAGACAGAAGCACAGGGAGTTTGCTTTGAGTCTGTGTCTTCTAGGGATGCCAGAATCTACATCCATTTTTTTTCAGCATAAATGTCTAAACATGAGCTGAACAAAAGTAACACTAAAAGATATGCTAATCTGGGCAAGGACAAGACATCTCACCCCTACACAAGGAACTACAGATACTAAGGAATTCTGAAAGCTGGAGAAATAATCTTCCCCAGGGAAGAATATTATCCAATATGAAGGGGTCAGACCTGAAAACACACATACAAATAACATTATACAGACTAAGCATGTTGTAAGTTATACTTATATGTTTATGAATATTTATATATACATAAGTATGTACATATGTATATTTTAAATATATAATATATGCATGCATAATTGAAATTGTTTTCAGACACACACAAGCTTTCCCTCAATTTTGAAATAAATACTCTTACTGGGCAGTGGTGGTGTATGCCTTTAATTCCAGCACTTGGGAGATAGGGGCAGGAAGATCTTTGTGAGATTGAGGCCAGCCTGTTCTACAGAGTGAGTTCCAGGACAGACAGGGCTATACAGTGAAACCCTGTCTCAAAAAACAACAAAAAAGTACTTTTTCCACACAGGGGTTTATATGTTCAATTTTAGAATTTGGTTGGCTGAGATAGGAAGATAATACATTCAAGGATAGAGTAAAAAAATAGTAAAGTAGACCATTTGCCTATTGAATGCAAAATGGGTTATATACTACCTGTTTGAATCAAAGCAAAGAAGTATTCTATTTGAAACTTTTATATTCAAGACAAAACCCCAGTCTAGCGATCTGTACATGGTTTAAGCAAGTACAGATCTTTTCAATAACTAAAATAATTTCTTACAATCCATGATCAGCATTGATTTATTATGCTTATTTGGTATTCCAAATTGTTTCCTTATTTTATTAAACTAAAATTTTTTTCTGGGAGTATTTTTAAAGCATTCAAATCTTCTTTAATTTCTGGATATTTGAAGCAATTGCATCAATCTTTTTTTCCCCCTGATTTCTGAGTCCCATGGATGTTCATGAAGACAACTTAGAAATCATTGTAACACTCTTTGTCTACACAATAAGAATCTATGTTATTTTAGTATGGTTGACAGAGCCTTACCAGGCAGATTTATAAAGGCAAATGCTAAGAAGGGGCATGACTCAAAAGACTAAAGTTAGTGAAGTCTTCTATTATGACCTGTTCGCATTCAATGATGCAGGCAACAGTTAGGAGTAGTCATTAAACAAAGTGAAAACACTAATTTTGAGAGTTTGTTAGGACACTGTTTTCAGAACAGCTGGGTATTTTTATTTCATTCAAGCATTTTTAGTATGTCATTTTTATTTGCAAGCCACAATTATATAGCTGTGGCCTCGGTCTGTGTGACCCAGAGTCTACAGAGCCTGAAGACCAAGCTTAACTTTGATCAAATAATTCAACACCCAAGATAATTTATTTTCCTCAGTGGGAAAATTAAGTAAAAAAGTGATAGGGCACCAACATGTAAGGCCATTATCAGCCACTATCATTTATATTGTCTGCATTGATTTTGTTCTCAGTAGAGTGCTAACACACAGGCCTTCCAATTTAGCAAGAGGACGTTAAAAGGAAATATAAAATCTACAAAATATATATCTCCATGAAATTTTATACCTGCAGATGCAAGAGCACTGAACCAAAAGGAAGGTATTCTATATTTAAGTCTTCCATCAGCTTTAACATATAATCTCATCCTTCAAATCTAATTTCCCTGTTTCAATAATTTTAAAATGACGAAGAACAAAAAGTTACAACTATTTCTATTGCTTTAAGGATAAAAATCAATTTTCTCCAGTCAAAGACAATGTAACACTAATTAATTGAAATACATTTTTTTGTAAACCTAGAGTAGCAGCAAATGGGTTTGCAAAAGAATAATTTCTTTGCTCTCTGATAACAGAAAAATGAAATAAGTCACCTTAAAAATGGTTCTATGTTTAAAATTTTTAACAAAAGTAATGTGTAAAGCATACAATTAAATGATAATATTATAATAATACAATAAAATACATTGGAATATAAACACCAGGTTTGACTATGTGTATTAATAAAAGATGGATTCCCTTCTATTCATTTAAATGTTTTATTTTGATTGAATGATAGATTAATTACTATTCAAGACTCTTATTTAAAATATGCACTTGGAATTTGATGAAATAGAGTTTTATTGCAAATGATGGGTAGATAGAAGGAAAAGGAATTACTGAACTACTTCTGAATACTGTTGAGATGGTTGGTCCTAGGTGACCAAACATGGGCAACTAATCTAATTTCAGATTCAAATTTTGACATGCGTCACTATCGATGTGTGTGATATGCATCATCCTTCAACCATAGAATTGTATTAAAGTTCCTTAGCTGATCTGTTTTCATTTTATGGCACTGACATAATTTTTCCACTGACTGATCCAATTATACTTTAGATTTAATGCTTGATTCCACAATTCTAACCATGTATAAATATGTTCATTTCACTATACTATTTCATTTTTTAAACAGAAATTGTATGTCATTAAATTGGGGTATTGTGCCTCAAAACCTATCTACCTCTCTTTGTTTTGTTTTTATTTTGAACAAGGTCTTTTACATAGTCTTGCAGCTTACCTATTATGCTAGACTGGCTGGCTAGTGGGCCTGGTAGATCTACCATCTCCATTCCCTCAGCACCATGATTACAAGTGTACACCACCACCCCCGGTTTTTCACATGTGTGGTGGGGACCTGACTGAAGTAGTCCCTGTGAAAGGCCTTTCATTTTACCATTAATGTTAACTAAATTATCTGTGTCACGATTAAGTATTATGGAGGGCAACATAATCAGTCAAATTGTTGAACTATAGTGACTGTGTTGTGGCTTTCGGATGAATTGTAACAAATCTTTGGCTTTGTTATCAGGACTTGTTAGCTAAGGGAACATGTTTTAGACCATGTTCACTCTCTGGTAAGTTTGACGATAGGAAGATGCAAGCAAGGACCTTTGTTTCAGCATACCTGCTACTAATGCTGGTGCTCTTGGCAGCAGTATGATTTTCCGCCTTAAAAGTATTATGCAAATCAGTCTCATGCAACTTTTAACATCATCTCTTTCTCTTGTTAACTAGACAGGCTTTATGTAGAAACAAAACAAATGTGTCACAAGAACACCAGAGTTTCATTAAAATGGTAGAAATTATCTGTAATAAAAAGCCTAACTCAGATGACAAAAAGCAATACACTGTCTCCCAGATATAGATCTCAACCTGATGTGTGTGTGTGTGTGTGTGTGTGTATGTGTGTGTGTGTTTAAACAAACAAGAAAGCAGACTGAGAAAGTCAAACATGGAACAATGATGAGAGCAAAGAGACTTCATGGAACATGGAAAAGGAAGACAACCTGGAGGAAGAGGTGACAATGTGAGTCAGCATATGAAACCAGTCAATACAGCAGGTACAAACTGAATGAAGAAAATGACAAATCTAAAATACAGCATCAAGAACAGTTGTTGGCAGAGGACAATTTATGGGTATATGATACAAGTTGAGATGCATAAAGTGTAGTCACTACCTCTCAGGAGCTTGTAGTCCAATACTCCCATACAAAGACCTAAATCACAACATAATTGCAAGGCTGGCATTGGAGTATGGGATAATAGTGTCTCTGGAATAGTCAGAAAAGCAATTCAAGATTTCTCCATGATGATTCTATAAATTCATACATTGAGCCAAATGCTGTGTTGTAAAGATGCTCCTGGATAGAAAGATACAGATGCAAAAAGAGCAGATGAGTTCTGAACTCATGCTAAGGTTCTGCATAGAGGAGGATGAGGAAAGAGGATACAAGTCAAGGCAGGCAGTGCTACCATCTGAAAGCAGAGGTAAATGTTGGAAAGTCTGTCTTAGGAAACAATAAAAATGGCTGCGTAAGAGGCCATTCATTGAGCATGGAGTTAAGGTCTGATGTTTCAGCTCATGGAAGGAGAATAAGGAAAACCACTGCTTGCCCCAGATGGGGCTGTAAGTACCTGAACTGACAGTTAGTCATCTCCTCATGGTGTGAAAACTTACAGGTGTAGAAGAGCTGTTTGGGGTCCAAAAACACCACAAGAGTAACTTGAGGTGACGAGGATGTATTGGAGGAAATGATGACCATAAAAAGCATCAAGGAATAAGCCAGCAATGAGAAAAATAATAAGAATGAAACAATTCAATGTAAAATTGTTTCTGTTGCTAGGACCTAATGGCTTCCTCAGGGGAGAGGGTGAGAAGGCACTGCATCAATGACAGAGACACCGGGAGTGAGGTGAAAGGCAAACAGCAGACTGTTTATTCAGTAGCAGGGAAAGCTTTATATTCCCTTCTCCCAGCATCCAAGTTGTGTCCCAGTCTGGTGACATTGCATGGTCATCCCTCATTGTCTGAGCACAATCAGGACCTCTGACAGTGCCTGTTTCAAGGCCCTCAGGCAGACTCCAGGTTGGCTCATAAACAAGTATGTT